>PVLA01010642.1:0-30217 GCA_004027455.1 Hydrochoerus hydrochaeris
CTCTCTCTCTCTCTCTCTCCCTCTCCTTGTCTCTCATCAAAACCACGACGGGTTCTCCACAGCTCCCAGGCACCCCAAAGAGGAGGAGAAATAGAACAGCAACCGAGGGAACATAGGCGCAGACAGAAAAGAAAAGGAGGGTTCAGGGTTAGACATTTTCAGAGGTAGGGGTGGGGAGTAGAAAGGGAGCACATCTCCTTGATTTTCCCATCCCCGCCCCTCTTTGCTTTTCTCTTTTCTCTCCCCTTCTCTGTATAGCATTTTACAGAAGCATCAGCAGAGGGGAACAGAAACCCCTATTCTAGAATTGGAGGGTGGTGGGAGCTCCAGCCAGCTGCTACCTCGCGGTTGAACCTTTAGCGTGCCTGTAAGAGTGTGAATGCGGTTCTCCCTCTTTCTGTCTCTGGCTCAGTCGCTGCCTTGCTCTGGCTCTCTCTTGCTCTCTGGTTTTTTCCTTCTTTCTCCTGTTCACAGCGCCGCGCCAGAGATCCTTTTCAGTTTCCCTTGACAGTTTTTTCTCTTGTTCATAGTGTGTGTGGCTGGCCGTGCGAACGGAGTGCCTGCGTTTGAGGGGACTAAGGTTAGGATCAGAAAGCAGAGCCTGCTGAAGAGAACCAGAGCAAGGCAAGGATAAAGCAAAGAGTTTCAGTGCGCTGGCTAAGGAGAAAGGTGAGGGGGTCTGGCCAGTAAAAAGGAAGTTCGGCAATAACTGAAGAGGAAAGGGGAAAACCAAAGCAGGAGGTGGTACTTGAGCCACACACCGCATTCTGACCCTTGCCCTGTGCTCCTTGGCCCACCCACTCAGCAGCCTACAGCGCCTGGGCTGTCCCAGGCTGCTGCTGTTTGGTGCCTTGGAAGAGAGGTCCAACAAGACTGCAAGCACCAAGTGCCCTGGTCTACGGACATCGGAGGACTCAAATCCCAAGAAAACACTGGCCCTTGGGTGAGTTGACAGGCGGCAGGATGCTGCCCAGCACATAGAAGTGTGGGTTGCAGGAAGGTGCTGGGCTGCTGTGGGCTGGAAGGCTCTGGGTAGCTGGCTGGTTGACTGGTTGTGAGCTCTGGTGGGGACTAGAAGACCAGCAACAGATTGTTTTGGGACACTAGGGAGAGATGCAACAAGACAGGGAGCTTTAAGTGGACTGATGATGTTAGCAATGCCAGACAATATGATTTTCCTTGCTAATGTTCTCTGAAACAAGAGCTTTACCCTATCCCTGGCTGGACAATGATTTGTTTCATCCTTGGGTAAATATTATGTTCTCCAAGGAACCTGCTCCCATGTCTTTAGAAAATGGGCCTGAGTTAAGAGTGGGAATGAGGATTCTTGCTCTTTCAGCAGTAGCTACCTTTAGCTGCAGGAAGCCAAGGTGCAAGTTCATGAGGGGACAGGAACCAGAGCACCATTTACCTTCTTTCCGTTTTCATGCTCTTCAGATTTAAGAAATGACCAGGTACATTTGCCTGGCTTTCTTAAAATCCAAGAAATTCAAATGATGGAGAGAGGGAAGTGTAAGTCAAATCTTTGATCCAAAGTAGACACCTACCACCTCTACCTTTGTGCTCCTGACCACATGTGCAGGTATTGAGCTAAATTCACAGATTGGGATCTTTCATTGTTGTCTCTGAAAATGATGCTGGGAAAAGCCTTTTTCTCCATTGCTAGCCCGAGTGTTTAGGACACACTCATGCACCTGGTGATAGCCAAGTGTTTAGCAAGGTTATCAGTCCTTAATGAAAAGCCAAGAGCCAGGAAACCAGTCTGAAAGACAGAATCTCTGAACTTTACCCGAGTTTATTGTATGAGTAGGAGACTCACAGACTAATTGATAACTCTCCCCTTAAAGACTATGCATTAACACTAGTGTTAAATGAGGAATAATCACTATATTCTGCTGGCACCCAGACCCACTTGTTTAATGTCATATATTTATCTTTCTGGCATTCAGTATGACTAGTATATTTATATATCAACATTCATAATTGTTTATTGTTGATTTCTTAGATTTGTTATTATATGTGGTTAATTTACACCTTGCATAATTTCCTATAAAGTATTAAGAAGTTGAAATTTGAATGATGCTCAATACTAGTCTTTTAAAATCTTCTCATTGTAAATTAAAAGTCATGCTAGTATATTCACATAGAATACCAAGTTGGTCTCATAGCCTAGCATAAAGGAAACTCACACAGTCTTTTTGTGAAGTTGAGAAAAGAACTAAAATCTACATGTTGGTTCCAAGGAGATACTGTTTTAACAAATTTTTGAAATTTAGATATCTAAATAGAAAATGGATAGATATAGAGATATGGAGATATAGAAGTATAGGGATATGGTTTCTTTCTCTGTGTGTGTAGTTTTTCAAGGACTCCAATCAACTTCTACCATACATTCTGGGCTGTGTTTCTATCACAGAGGTAGGGGAGATTTAAATTTTTACTTCCAAAGCATCCAAGCTCTTCTTTCAAACTTTCTATTTATTACTATGTTATTGAAATACAATGAGTTACCTCCTTCAAACTCAAGAAATGAAAAAAACCAGATTCTGCATTAAATGGAACTGTTTATGTTGCATCAGGCAATTTGTTCTAATGCTCACTGCCAAGAGACAGCAGAACCAGGATTACCCACGTAGGTTCCAAAAAGGTGCCCATTTTGTTACTTCATTTAGGAAACCATAAGGAAATATATTATTGTGTAGGTTAAAGTTGCACTTTCCCATAGATAGCAAAGACAAGATTGTAGACAGGTAGGAAATAACTAATAGCTTCAAAATTGAAAAAGAACTCAAAGTATCAACAAGGATGAAGCCAAATGTGTAGGTCTTTGTATCTTGCTAGTGTAGTGGCTCCTGACCTATGGTTACTCATAGGACAAGGAGTGGGCAGATGGAAGAATTCACAACTAACATACCTCCCAGTTCACTAGTATAGGTTCACCTGGCTTTAGTGTATGCAACAACATGGAGCCCTGAACCAGATAATATCTAGCACCCCTTTCAGCTACAAAATCTCTAATCCTATTATACTATTAATTCCAGAGTTAACAGCCCAAACCAGAGTGACACACAGAACCACAGCACTTAGACAAGGTTGGGCCAGGAAATTAGAGATGCAGAGGAGAAAAAGAGGAGAGGACTAGGAAAACAGAAGATGTTTTGAAATACATGGAAAAAATAATTAATCCAAAGTATTTGCTTTGGTTTGGAATAAAACTAGTTCAGAAATTTAATTCAGATAAAATATACCCTAAAATTGTCTGCAATTTGACATGTAAACACTAAGTAAGCAGTGATAGAATTCCATAGAATCAGGGAATTGGGAGCCTTAAAACACATTTTCAATGTTGTCATCTCATTTTATTCCTTAGCATGTTAAATTCCAATTTTCAAGCCATTCAGGTGTTTAATTATTAAATGAATATTTCAAATGTGTCATGCTACCTGTCCTCTATCCTGCTTCCAAGTATTCTAATTTGTCTTTTGCCATGACTGCATTGCTGAAGGAGAGGACCCAAAATATTTTTGCTGCTTTCTTCCTGCCAAAGTGGTTGTTTTCAGCTGAGTACACTGAGACATTCTGCTAGCCTGTGGGGAAAACAAGAAGTAGGACTTGCCTCCACAAAGTGCACTGTGCCCCATGATGCCACCAACTTAATCTGGTCCAGTCATTTCTGTTTTCAGGGAATGGTGCAACAAAGTTTACAGCCTGAAGACAGAAGTGGTGCCATATTGTAGGTAGAAGTTGCAGCTCTTCAACTTCAAATTAGTGCTAAACTGAGGCTAGCAATCATGTCCAAAACTTAGAAGCTGAAGTATACATAGTGTCACCTTCTTAAAACTCATGAATTTTCCTTCTGTTGAAGTGTCCTGCAAGCCTTCTGTCCATTCAGGCCAGCAGATCCTGTCAGACCTTCCAGTGAGGTATGATCCCTGAATGATTCAGCCATTGTCTCATAAAAAACAAGCGCATCATCCTCAAATGAGTGAGGACAGATGACTTTTATAAATAATAAAAGCTGGTACAGTTAAGCAAGAGATGCAGTTCATAGGTCAAAGGAATTTTGCAAGTTTCCTTGGTTCTGTTTTCCTTTACCCATTGCAGAGTTGGCCCTTGAATGACGTTAGCCAGTACAGTTACTCCCAGCTTCTGTCTTAGCAAAATCAAAGAAAATATGAAGGGGAAAAAGAAGTAGTAATCTTGCCAGGGTCCCCTATAGAAGGTATTGGGACTCAGAGTAGAAATAAACCTACCTAAATTCCACAACTAGCTAGTGACAAACCCAAACCAGTACCTCATCACTTGATTGATACTGAATAAATTTGCTAAAGCTCTCTGGAGTTCTTTCCAAGAAACTGAGAAGAATCTAAAACCAGGTTGTCCCAAATCACTAGTACTTGCATTCTATACTGATATTTACATAATAATATTACATGTTATTGGTATATTTTTGTGACTTATCTTCTCACCCAATACAAAACCTCCCTTCAAAACACACACACACACACACACACACACACACACACACACACTCCTATTTTGCTAGTTAAGAAAACATGAAACATGCCTACAGTTAGCATATTTAGATGAAGGTCAGAATTAAACAAGACAAAATTTTAGCTTCTCACATTTGTGTAGCCCATCTGGCTTACACTACCAATAGCAAGGCATGTGGAAATGAGAGTTTCTGCTTCATCCTATTAGTTTTGAGGACTGGAATCTAGTAGACCACAGTAATTATGGCTCTTGTTTTGTATGCTCAGCCTCTGAATCAGCAGCTTTAAGAACATGCACACATTTTCTGAGAAATTAAAGCAAGTGTAGACAAGACAAAGCAGATGCTTTTATAGAAGAGTATTAGGAAAAGGAAAAGTGTGAGGGGATCACTGTTACCTGATTACATTCTTTAACCTTGGTTTCCATTAATCTCACACTAATTTCCTTTAAGTTTAAGGAAATACACCAATATAAATATGTCTACTCCAGCCTAAGGAGCTGAAGTGGCACTAATAGAAGATTGTGCAGTACTAATAAAGCACATGCATCTACCATATCCAAGAATAATAAGAACTTCTGCATTATAGTTGTGATATTATGAGTTTTAAAAAGACACTCCTTGAAGGACTGTCTATAAATATAAAATAACTGGTCTTCCCCAGGCCCATTGATTCAGAATCTGCCATTGATGAAGACCTCCAGTCATTCATTTCATAACAAAATATTAGAAGCAGTTGCTTAGAGTTTACACGAATAAAGCATGTGAAAGTCATTTGAAAATAAACAATTACCTAATGGAAACATAGGGACAATTTATGTGATTATCACCTAAAAATACAAACTTCTTCAATATTTAATTTTCCTATTATCCAATGTAGGACCTTAAGTGTGAGCAAGAGATAATAATAAAGAAGTATCATTTGTAAATGGGTTCACCTTGATACATAATATTAAGACACAGAAGGTTAAATATTGCCTGGTTTCTCTTATATGAGAAAGCCAGAGTATAAATAACTTAAAAAGCAAAATAAAAGATGAAAGGAAACAGAGATACAGACTTTGTAGAGATGAGAAAGGGATGTAAGAATAGAAGGAAAAGGAATGGGGAGGAAAGGAAAGGGAAGATAAAGGGATTAAGATATGATATGTATATATACCAAGGCTAAAATAGCATTCTAGGTTCAGAGCTAAATATTATTGGTGGGTTTTGTTTGCCTAACATCCATAAAATGGGTAAATAGTAGCCCCTATGTTATAGGATAGATGTGAGATGATTTGAGTAAAATGAATGTCTAGGTAAAGGTACCACAGAAAAACTTCTTAAACATTTTTAGTATGAACCAACAATCACTATGTTGGATTCTACAAAAGGGGGAAAAGTATATATAAATCTCCAGCTATGCCAATATGATTTTTTTCACCAGAAAATCATGACTTGACATGAAATAAAAAACATTTTACCCCATCAGCATATCATCAAAGACCAACTTAACAACTATAGTTAATACCTGGACAGTACTTTGTTATATGCCACTTTTTACATTCAATATCTCATTTAAACTCTCACCACAGTCCTATGAAATGTCATTGTTATTTTGTGGATGGAACTATAGCAGAAACTAAAAGGAATAAATTGCTCATTTTACATGAAGCAATGACTTATATATATTCTGTATCTATAACTGTTTCACAGGTGAAAAAAATAAAACAACTCCTATCTCCTCCTAACTAATACCACAATCTACCCACTTAAATTTCTTACCTCTGAACTATGATAGTATTCTAGTCCTTTACCATGTTTGAGATCTCAACCTTCTATTGAAGCTGTTCAACATGCACTGATTTTCAAGAGGATCAGATTAGTGTGACATCAAGAATCTTAAACAATACAGACTGATCATTTCTAAGATGTCTGTGATGACCCTAATTAATAGCACATGCAATCAATTACTGAATATCCTTTTTCTGAGCCAGGGTCTTCATTCTGAGCTACATCTCAAGCCTCCTTTTTTATTTTTGAGACAAAATTTTAAGTCACTAAGTTGCCCTGGCTGTGTTTAAATGTGTGATCCCTCCCATAGCCTCCCAGATTTCTGTGATTACAAGTATGTGCCACCATACACAGCTTGAACTTCTTTGTGTTCATTTTCTACCACTACCATACTAAATTATCATGCCCTTATTAACCTAGTAATTGTCTAGATTCCAATTTAGAACATTATAAACTTTATTATTATAGTTTTTAAAGTCAGAAATCTGACGTAGTGATCACTGGGCTACAAAGATGTCAGTAGGACCATATTCTCTTCAGAAAGCTCTGGAGGAGAATGTATTTCCTTGTTTGTTCAGGTTGTTGGCATAACTCACTTCCTTGAGAAATTAGAACCAAAGTTCTGATTGGTTTGCTCCTTGTCAGTGGAAAGTTGATCCTAGCTTCTAAAGACCACCTACATTCCTTATTCCACAGTACCTTCCCTCCAACTGCCAAGTCAGCAAGGGCCAACAAGTGTCTCTGATACTTTGAATCCTTCTGTCTCTTCTTCCTTTGCATCTTTCTCACCTAACCACTCTTCCTTTTTCTTCTGTTTTTCATTAAATTAAATTTTTTAGATGGAGGCATGATATTTGTATATGTGTATGAGGGCATATTATAATGTTTTTCTGTATGTGTACATTGCATAGTGACCAATTCAAGGCGATTAGTGTTCAATGACATTGAAATTTTATCATTTTCATATGGTGAGTACATTTAAATCTCTCCCCTTTAAATATTTTGAGATTAAATAATGCATTAGCATTAATCATACTCACCCAGGGTGTGTGTGTGTGTGTGTGTGTGTGTGTGTGTGTGTGTACTAACACTGGGCCTATCCAAGAAATTGAAGTTTGTTACTTAATTTAAAGTCAGTTAATTATAAACTTAATTTCATGATAAGGGTGTTGACATATATTGAACACCATATCCTTTCTACCTCAATCTTAAATGTGTTGAATATTGTAAATTGAAGGTCTTCACTACAGTCTATATAGTAGGCACTGTTCCTATTTAGATGAGAAACCAGAATTGGAAAATTAAATGGCATGACTAATATTGCACAGCAAGTAAGTGGCGTAAGCAGAACTGGAACATAGACCTTTATTCCTCCAAATTTTGCAATTTCACCATAGACCTACATCATACTACCTCCTCATTATCAGAAAGCTCCTTGGTTTTTATTTTTGTTTTCCCCATCACTATTTGATATTACAGTGGCCCTCCTTATCCATGGTTTTGCTTTCCAGGGTTTCAGTTACCAATAGACAATCACAGTCTGAAAATATAAAGTGGAAAATTAGAAAGACAAATAATTCATAAGTTATAAACTATGTACCATTCTGACCAGATAATGAAACTTCATGCTTTCTTGCCACATCCTTCATGGGCATGAATCATCCTTGTATTCAACATATCTAGCCTATAGGCTTTATACACTATTCACCTTTTGGTTTCTTAGTGGCCATCTCAGTTACCAGATCAACTATTGTAGTATCACAAAGCTTGTGTTCACATATCCCTTACATATTAGACTAATACTTCCTCACAGTGCCTATCATCCACCTCCATTCATCTCATCACAGCATGAGAAAAAATGAGTACAGGAGAGTAAGGTATTTTGAAAGAAATCATATTCACATGATGTATAATAGTATATTGATATAATTGTTCTATTTTATTGTTAGTCATTGTTGTTAATCTCCTACTTCCCCTAATTTAAATTTTATCATAAATATGCATGTAAAGAAAAAAACATAAAATATATAGAATTTGTTGCTATTTGCAGTTTTAAGCATGCACCAGAAGATTTGGAATGTTTCCTTCTTGAATAAGGGTAACTACTTTATTTTTTAAAATTTTCTCTTTTTTTTTTGTACCAAGGATCAAACTTACAACCTCACACCTGGAAGGCAGGCACTTATGCCACTGAGCTAAATCCCCGGCCCATTTTTTTAAATTTTAACTTCTTTCTTTCAACTTTTGAATAGGTAATTTATGGCTATAATTCAAAAGTCAAAATATATAAATGGTATTCAATAAGAAAGCTTACTTTATGTTTCCCATCTGTGTAGTTGCTACCACCTCATCTTATTTGAATTCTTCCCTCTAGAACTTTAACATGAAAATATAAGCAATTATAAAAAAATACATAGAAAGATATTTACAGTATGACAACATTTCTTAGACTATAGCTAAGTTCCATTTTGCTCTTCATTGCATGTTCACTATAATGCAACTTTAGAGAGACTAAAGTCTAGATAAGGAAGAGATATTTAGACTAATCACTTGTTCAAGCAACCAATTAATTCACTCAAGTTTCAAAATGCTTTATAGACCCTTTGACACCATGATACTCACTTGAATATCCTGCACATTCTATAACTCTAATGCCTCAGTGTTTTAATGTGTTCATCAGTTTTATCTGCATGTTTTAGAGTCTCAGAATTATAGAAAACGTAAGTGGAGTTGGAGAGAAAAGCACAAGGAAAAAGAGGAGAGGGGGGAAAAGGAAAAGAAAAGAAGGAAAAAGGAAAAGGAAGAGGAAAAAGGTAGCACAAAACAAAAGAAAATGGGAATAGAAATAGAAAGTACAGAAGGAAGAGGCCCATGGTGCACAAGGAGAAAAAGACCATGGAAAATTTACAAAGTACAGTTTTTGTGATTATTCCATTAGTAATAATGGAATTCCATTAATATTCCAATGTTAAGATAATTACATCTTAATATAAGGAAGCCTAATGTTTTATTTTTATATAGCCTTTGGGAAAATGATGTGACTTAGATTTATCTTGCAAAATAATGTGAAATTCTTACATAATTGCAAACATTGAAACAGACTACCATATAGTCAGGGAGACTGTAATATGCCAATAGGCAACATAAACAAAGACACTAAATTTAGTTTAAACAAACAGTTGCATGAATCCAATAAAAATCAATAAACCAGAGTTAATTATTTTTGTAATCTCTGCTATGGATATTAATCTTTAGCTAATATTAAAGACTTCTTCCTCCTTGCATATCAGAAGGACATAATACATACTTGCCTTCTACTAGCAAAAAGCAAACATTATACAATCATTTTTTTGTTTCTTTCTGTCTTTTAAACTAATGTTTTAAATTATTGAAAATGATTTAATATACTGTAAAAAGGTTTAGTATTTTTAAATGAAATATAATAAAAAAGATAATATGAATACCATGTAGTAAGAGTAAGCATTATTTCATAGAACATTTTTACTAATGTATATATGTAAGTGTGCATATACATGTACATATTTGTGTGAATACTGAACCTAAGGTAAAATATTTTTCTTCCTCTGTGATATTATCTAAAAGTTTGATTAGTTTTGTTTTAAGTGTTTGGAACTACTAACAAAATGTTAAAATACTCCAAATTCTTTACAATTAATCTGCCAGAATCTAAGAAAACCATGACCTTCTTGAACGTACTTTTCTAACTACAAGGGAATCAATATCCTTTGATAATGAAGCTCCTTATCCTACTCGACTGAAAATTCCCAGAAAACAATAAATAATAAAAGAAAAACTAATAAGTCTAATAAAAATCTGAATGCTTTCTCTCAATTGCAGAATCTCAGGATTTGGAACTGAGTTTCCTAGCTGTCACTTCCATTGACGTCACATGGATAGAGTCCTCATGACACACCCGCCAGTACTCACTAGGGACTGAAATTTTTCAGCTTGCATAAAATATTTAACTTTAAGAGCTACTAGAGAACTTTATGTTTTAGACTGTACTGTCAACTTCACACAGTGGGCATATCCAGAAAATTTTTCTAGATTAGAAGCTTTCATTCTAATAAAAAAAAAAACACAGAGCAATACAGAAAGATTGACCACAAGATAAAAATATATCTTTTAGGGATAAAATTAGGAAAAGTTTGATCAAGTTGTAATGGATAAGTATCCTGGGATTCAAATGTTGCTAGGAAGAGTTTTCACATTGGTTATGGGGCAGTTATGCCGGGGTAGAGGAAAGTCATAGAGCTAGTGAGATAAAGAGACAGTAAAGGGTAAATAATTCAATCCTCTGAGTGGTAATTGAGCCCTTACTGTCTATTAATCAATTGACAAATATTAACTTCTTATGGGCTAGGTGGAAGTTGCTGTGTGGAATGCAAAAATACATGCCCATCTGGAAACTTATGGTCAGAAGTTAGTAAGAGAATGCAGGCAACCTGATGAAAACCTGGTGTGGCTGAGTAGGGAGGGCATTACTATTTAAGCCATTTTGGAAACACATGCAAATATATTTCTAGAAGATATAGTTTTAAAGATAGGTTTGTTAAGATTATGGAGAGCTTTATAATATTTATGTTAAGATTTTCAGGCTGCGGCTGGATTTAATTAAGTGAGTGTAAGAGAAAAAGAAAAAAATAATGATATTAATGCTCAGTGATGAATAGTCTGGAAATAGTGTGCAGGAAAGATAAATGGAGAAGCAGTCATAAGAGTTATAAAGCAATTATAAATACCTAAAAAAGAAAGTTCACTGAGGTTAAGTAGGGAAACTAGATACAAACTCATCTCGGTGATTGTGTCTCTGCTATTCTGAAGCTTAGTTTTCTCATTTATGAAAAGAAGGTGGAAAAATACTTACCTTATAGGAATGTTATAAAATTGAAATAAATTAACACGTATAAAACACTTAGCTCAGCATCTAGCCACATCATCTGTTGTAGTTATTATTGCTGTTACAATAGGGGCAAACAAAGTATGAATGGAATATAAAAGACATATGAAGGAATGGTATATATGTTGTGGTAAGTGAATATATATATATGATCAAGGCACTCAAAGATGACTTCAAGTTTTATTCAGGTGACAAATGATGATGGCATCAGGAAATGTTAAAATGAGGAAACACTGGAAGACAGTAGGTTGGGATTTTAATATAGTGTTAAGGTTAGAGTCAGTGTGAAACATCCCAATGACTATGAAAATTTTTAAGACATAGGACTAGAGCTTGAGGGAAAAGTTAGCAATCAAGAAAAAAATGGGAAGTCACAGAAATAAATACACAAAACTTGATATCTAAAAATTAGTTTAAAAATTTCTGAGGAAGAAGGTCAAGACAAAAACAAAGCACATAAAGTTTAACCTTGTGTCCTACTTTTCTTGGACAGGAGCCACAGAAAATGTAACTGGAAGCCAAAGGAGACTTGTGCCATTCTCTGTGAGTTGAAGGTGTTTATAGCCTAGCCAAAACAATTGAACTTACAGACCAGTGACAGAAAACATTGCAAAGTCTGAGATACAGTATGCAGTAATATCATTCAATCTAAAACATAATTTATGTTTTAAAATACACCTTATTTTACTAACTGCAGAAGTCAGGAAAACTTCATGAGTATTTTAGACATTGAATGATGAGTGACACTTAGCAATGCATAGGGGGTGCATTACACATGAAAAGATTTGTGTGATCATAAGTGAAGCAACAGAAATAGATATATCAATTTTAAGGGAGAAAAAGATTGATCTGACAAGAGTGAAGAGAAGATAAGAAAAGTGGAAAGAAAAACATTTTCACATGAACCACATAGCTTATCTCAAGTTTCAGTCAAGCAAACTTTAAAGTGTTCAGACTCATCTTGATTTGAAAACTAAATGTTTTGTGCTGTGATTTTTATTTCTTTTTCTGGGCTCCCAACTTTCTCAGTTAAGTGGCTGAATGAACAGTAAAGTTATTCATAAGTATAATGAATGATGGGGGAGAAAGTCAGGGTGAGTAGCTATGAAGGTGAGAGGATCATGAGATGGATTTTGGACATATTGAAATCAAAGTGCCAGTGGGATATCCAAGTACAGATATTAAATAAGCAGCTAGATATATGGGTCTAGAACTTGAAATAGAAGTCTGATAAAGAGATATAGATTAGTGAGTCCTTATCACAAAATAGTAGAATGATGACGATGATGACATTTATAATGAATATTATTTTTAATGAATATTTATTCATTATGTATATTAAAGGTATAATTACAAAAATTTTCCAAGTAATGAATCATTTAATCTTAAAAAACACCATACAAAGGAAATGTTATTTTTATCCCTTTAAAAAAAGGACTGAAACTGAGGTACATAACTCTAACATTATACAGGAAATATTAGAGCCAATATTCAAATTTGTGCAAGTAAAACTCCAAACCCTGTTACTACCTGAACAAAAAATTGTTAGTAATGGAAATAGAGGTAAATACTAGAGCACGGCAGAATATACAAATAAAGAGGCCAAGTACTGATCTTCTCAGAGGTAAGCAGGAAAAAAGAAGCTTTCAGAAGGAATGAAAAACAATCATAGAGACATTGTAGAAGAAAAACTAGGAGTGATAACGTCAAACTCATGAGAGGAGAGAATGCCCAAAAAAAGAGGGTGTATCATCAGCATTAAGAGCTTTAGCGATGGAATTTAACAATTCTAGGGACCCTAAATGGTGTAGTTATTAGAACCAAGCCCAGTAAACCAAAACCCATGGGCCATATTAAACTAACAACATGTTTTTGCATAAGCAAACTAAAAATTTTCTCAACATTTTAATAGCCTGAAAAAAATCAAAACATTTTTGTGATGTGAAAATTATGTTAAATTTAAACTTTAGTGTTCATAAATAAAGTTTTCTTTGGAACACAGTCTCATTTATTTATGAATCATCTATGGCAGTTTTCCTACTACAACAGCAGAGCTGAGCAACAGAAAGCATGCAGTATACAAAGCCTAACCCTTTATAATACAAGTTTGCCAGCCCTTGGGTTAAAGCATGTGTTCTAAAATGAGAATCTCTTAGTTCAAGGGCTATTTTCAAGGACTTAAAAAACAATAAATATTGGTGAGATTATTGAGAAGGAACATTTCTACAGTGTTATGAAAATCACTATAGAAATTCATCAAAAAACTAAAAATAAAAATTTCATTTGACCAGCTGTATCTCTTCTTGGTATCTTCCCAAAGAAGCTAAAGTCATCATTACAGTGATACAGGCATAGCATATTTATAGCAGCATAACTGACAATAGCTAATTTATGGAATTGACCTATATGCCCATCAACAGATAAATGGGTGCATTATGGATATGTAAATATATATATATGAATATTTATAAATATATATGATATATCCATATATAAATACATAAATATTTATAAATATATTCACATATGAATATTTATATATACAAATATTCATATACATTTATATAAATATATATGAATATAAACATATGAATTCATATCCATATATATTCATATAAATATATACAAATATAAATAGATTCTTATATATTTATCCTTCCATAAGGAAGGATAAATTTGACTCATTTTAGGAAAATGGATGGGCTCTGACACCATAATACTAAGTAAAATAAGTCACACAAAGACAAATATCATATGGTTTTTCTAATATGAGAAACCCAATATATAAATAATTTAAAGAACAAAATAAAAAAGAAATTAGTAGGAAACAGGGAGGCAAACTCTATGGAGAAAGAGGATCTGCGGAAGGAGGGAGAGGGAAGATTGGAGGGGGCAAGAGAGGAAAAATGTTCAATATGTGATATGTATATGTATCAACCTCCAGGCTGAATGTAATCCCCAGGTTTCAAAACATACACTAACAAAAATATTTTAAAAAGGAATCCCTCAGTTCATGTTTCAAATCTACTATTCATTACTCTTCATGACCTTGAATGAGTCACTCAAATGCTCTAATGACCTACATTTGTACAGTGGAGATTAAAATAGTACTTATCTCAAAGGACTGTTGTGAACATCAAATAAGATAATTTAAGTGAACTTCCTAGCACAGTTCCTGGTGAATAATAGTAACTTAAAAGCTGTTAGCTGCTATTAATGCTCTTATCTGTAGAAATGAACAATGGAGAAAGATAGAAATCGACTTGCAATGGGTAGAAAAAAGAATTTGAGATGAGGACTACACAAAAGGAAACTATACTTTTGAAAATCTTCAGTGGAGTTGAAGAGAGAAAGCAGCTCCAAGGAGGAAAGAATTCCTATTTTTAATAAAGAGACTTGAATACATTTGAGGACTGAGAAATTAATAATTGAGTAAAGATTGATCAACTGGGAAGAAAGAAAATAGAACAACAACTTTAGGAGATCACGATTAAAGGTAGAGAGATCAGGCTTAGAAAGGAATTTCCACAAAAATAAAGTAGAATTGGATACAAATATAAGATGTGATCTAGAAGAAACTCATACCTCAAAGACTCTTGTGAGATGAGAGACATGCTTTTATGATGTGAGGCAGGGATAGGCTGACTTGATGAAACATTGATTATGGAACTCTCTAAAGGAAGTTGATAAAGAAAATTCAAAAGAGGAATGTATGCAACATGGCCTTCTGGGTTTAGCAGAGGTTGGAAAATCAGAATTTTGTGGTATCAAACTGTACAGCCATGTGATTTTCTTCAGTGATACTAAAAATCTGAAGGAAGAAACTCAGGATTTACAGTAGAGTTGAAAAACTTGGTGTTATGGATTAAAAACTTGTGGTCAACTTAACACCAACTAAATTAAATAAGGATGGTGCTGAGAATAGATGGTCACCCTGAGGAAATTTGCCAGCATAAATAGAGATGTGGAATAGACGAACATGGCATTGTGGCTTTCTCTAAGTGTTGCTGTTTGAGCCATTGGTTCTCCTGGAGGAGCTTGCCATTCCCCAGTGTGAGTTTGATCACTATCATCAGAGGAGCTCAGGACCTTGTTGGTGAGAGTGGCTATGGTTCACTTTGGGAGAGTTCTGGTCCTTCCATCAAGCTTGGCTTCTTGGCTCCAAAGAGGAAGGTGTGTGCTGTTTAACCTCCAGGACAAACTCGTCATGCTGGCTTTTTGGCATGTTCTCGACCGTTCTTATCATCGGAGGAGCTCAATACCTCCGTGTCGCTGAGAATGGCTGTGGTGCTTTTCAGGTCTTTATTATGAGCATGACTTCTCAGCTCCAGTACCCTCAACCTAACAGAACCCTCAACCTAACAGCAAAGTTCCTTCACCCCGCTGGCATAGACTTTCTAGCTTCCACCACTGACCTTTGGGCCTTCTCAGCACGGATCCGTAAAAGAGACTGGCATGAGTCTTTCTCATGGGCTCTAGCCCTCCAATTGGACTCGTGGGAGACATTGTCATGGGCTCTAGGTTTTCATCTGGACTCATGCAAGACATTGCTGTGGGATCGAGGCCCTTGGCTGAATGTTCTGAGTCTTTAGAGTTGTGGATAGATTCCCTGCACTTTCTGTGTCTAACTCTGGGTGACTATCATAAAATAATATTATAAGTTCTGTGTCCTCATTCTAATTGTTCTCCTCACAACCCCTCACTACAACACCATGGAAGAATATTACTACCACTGGCAACCATCTGATCTCATACCATCTTATTCTTAGGACAGCTGGCTCTAGAACTGTGGTCTTGTCAGCAGGCTGTGAGTTTGCTCATCTTTACCCTACACAGTGTTATATGAGATAGTGTCCCCCACACATCTTTCCTTAAAACATAAGAGAAACAGGGTATATTGGAAGTTCTGGGGAGGAACATAGACAGTGATTTTCATGCAGAGAAAATAATACCATTAAAAGACAAGGACTAGTGCTAGACAGTTTGAGTATTTTTCAGGAAAACATGACCCCAGTGATAAATTACTCTTTAATCTGTGTCTTAGTTACTTTTCATTCTCATTGCTGAGATGAAATACATAACATCCAACATGAAACAAGGAAAGGTTTTGTTCTTACAATTTTGGTGGTTTTAGTCCATACTCAGTTGGCTTCAAGGCAGGGTGGCATGGCAGGGCTGCTGTTCAAACAGAAAGGCGGAAACAAGCAAGAGAGAGAGAGAGACATCTTCCCGCCCATATATCATATGCTGGCTCTAGCTCTAAGCGGATGTAGCACTCATACCACCAATCCGAGCACTAGACAGCAAACCAATCACAAACGCTAGATTTGGTCAAGTCCATAACTCATGAAGCTTGGGGGCCACTGACATTAACCTTGACAATCTGAGAGATGGGAAGCACAAGTATTATAGTGTCTGGCACAGATCTACATACAATGCTACCACAACTGATATATTAGGATTGGCTCCTTAAGATCTTAAGGGAAAAAGCCATACAGATAGCAGACAAAGTTTGGTCTGAAAAAAAAATCTAAATTCAGAGACAAATAAATGGGACATTTTCGGGAGAACTCACAAAAACAATAAAATCTTTAGCCAGCAATTGAGATGCAAGCAAGAAATGGAATTATTTCTCCCAAAAAAGGCAGCCACTGGGGCCCCTGGAGACTTGCATCTCAGCTGATGCTTAGCCAGGACAGGTCTGAAAACTTCATATACACCTCCTCTAGAGATTTTGAGCCTTCGTCTTGGAAAAGTGGTTCTTTTGTAGAGATTTTGTCATCTTGCCCTGAACTTCTAGCTTAGGGTAAGGATAAATATTCATTCCACCTAGTCCATTGTAGCTTTGATCAAAGGATGTATACTTTGGATTTAGATAATACTCTACAATCCCAAAGCACTTTCCTGTCTAATACTTTTTAGTACATTAGTATTTAGTATATTTCCTGTCTAATATTTTTAGTATATTAGCACAATGTCAAGAGCACTATCCTAGAGGATCAAGAATACTAGGTTTAGGCTTTAACTCTGATATTCACTAATAATGAGACACTTTACCATTCTGAGTCTCAACTTTCATCATTTGTAGAATTAAAATAATAGTAATATTCTTATAGAGTTATCTGGAGGATCAAATATCAGTGTTTAGCACCCATCCTGGCTCATCATAAATATTTATTAGCTGTCACATCATCATCATCATCATCATCTCCATTTATCATACAAATCCTTGAAGCCTCCAACAAAATTAGGCTTGCATCTTAACTTTGCTACTTCCTTACAACATTTGTTAGCCTATTTCTCCACTCTCAGATTTGCTGATCAAACAAAATACTGTACTGAATAAATGCTCATGTTCATTTTCCTTTTAAGAGAGATTCACTGCTTTATACAAAAGGAGGAAAAGGGATCATCTCAGAGGCAAAAGCAGTTACACAATGAAAAAAACAACAAATCTATGAGGAAGTGCTCTACCCAACCTAAGGTTCTTTCCAATTGTAGTTTCCAAGAATAGTTTGATCCTCTACTCAGAAAAAGGATTACACCTGGCTATGCTATTCTGTGTGCTTCCATGACACACACCAGCCAGAAAGCCAACAGTACTGACAGTACCTCTTTCAAGCATATGTCAAAAGACAGAACCTCACATCCTTTTCTTGTCCCTATAGCAAGTATTTGAAAGTAGGTATATCCAGTGATCTTCATATGCAAAATGCTTTCCTCTCCAAACTACTACATGGTGTGTGAATCTCCATCATTCAAGATTTTCTCTTTTAAGCTGTAGCCATTGTTCAGAAGATGAAACCCTAGGACATACAAACAATGCTTTCTACCAAGGACCAGCCATCGACACAACAGTATGAAATAGATTGTTCAGCTCATTTTCTGCCTGTTAAGGAGAAAAGTGAGAAGTTTCCTGTTTAAGACACTACTCAGGCCTCTGGTACAGCTGGATGGCACTAGGGGCAGCAGGAAGATATTACAGAGAGGATCACAAAAAAAGGAGGCTGATAAAGCAGAACATCTATACCTCCTTGCTTTTGAAGGGCAGAAAAGGCAGAAGTATCCCTAGAATGTTAAAATAGCATTTTCTTTGAATGGAAAGGCCAGGATTCCAATATTATAAACAAATTTCTTAACCTCTATGCTTATTTTTTCACTTTTAAAATGACATGATAATACTATCTAAATCACTGGATTGATTTAAGGGTAAAGATTAAAAACTATGTGTGAAGATGCCTATAAATCCCTGCTAAAATCTAAGGAATCAAGATTTCAGTGAACTTCTCAAAAGAGGTTAAAGGATATGGTGACATTGGCAGCTAGATGGCCAGGTGAGATGTAGCTGGTGTTCCTCATAGCCCCTCAACTAGTAAGTGTAGCTTTCCATGTACCTATTATGCTTCATTTTTGGGTTTTGTTCCATTAGCATCTCAAGCAAAGTGGAAGTTTACTAGTGCTCCCTGGAGCCAGCAGCATGTATCATGTTCCATGATCTGAGAGCAGCAGTGGTAGGCAGAAGATAGAGGATTAGATGCTTCTGAGACTGTATGCTTTCCCTCTGGTCAAATATAACCTCTAGACACACAGGGAGCTTGTGGTACCAAGCTCAGGAGGCAGGGGCAATTAGGACCGGGCTATGCTGTTCTGTGTGCTTCCATGACACACACCCTAGATCCCTAAGGACTATGAAGTTATTAAAGAAGTGACATAATTGACCTCCCAAACCTGTGATGGCAGACATACATTCTGGTAATATACCAAAATAGCTGTCTTGTAAAATAAGTAAAGAAATATGTAAATAATTCCTGCGGCTATCAACTATTCTCCAGAAGTTATTTTTGTTCTCTTCTCTCCCCTCTTCCTCTCTGATACTATTGGTCTCAGAAGACGAGCAATTAGAAGAAAGGTGACAAAGGAAGGATTATCTAGAGCCACTGTTTGGCAACAGGTTGTGAGAGATCCTGCAAAATAACTACCTGCATGCCTCAGGGGCCCCCACAATTCTTTGTGATGATGGCAGGAAGGGATAAACTGAGAAACATTCAAATGAGGAAATAGAGATGAGACAGAAGAAAGAAGACTCTTCATAAGGCAGAGAAGTGCCTAAGGCCCATTTATCAAAGTCCTGTGGCTTAAATCCAGCCACACCAAAGTGACTGGTCTTGAGCAAGGCTGAAACTGGGGCTATGTGCATGAGGTAAGTAGAGAAAGTGTCTTAGCTCTGGGCAGTGCAAACATTCAAAAGGAACATTTGCACCATACATTCGTCTTTATTTTTCTCAAGTCCTCAACTTGTAGTGACAAGAATGGAAAAAGTCATGTATGAAGAGGTAGAATCACAAGCAAGAAAAAAGCTAGCAACATTATCGCTCAAACTAAGCAATCTGAATTATTTCTTTGTATTCTCCCCAGGGTTTGATTTATTTTATTAAACAAGTGATGTATGCTAGATACTAAGTGTTTTACAAACATTTGTTCATATAATCCTTATCAGAGCCTTCTGAGGTTCACTGTAATAATTCTGATTTTACATATGAAGAACATAAATCCAAAAGACATTAGGCAAATTATCTAAAGCAACATAGCTGGAAAACTGTTGAAACCAAGATGCAAACAAAGGTTAGCTGAACTGCAGAGAAGAAACTCTTCTCTTAACATCTGTGCTATGCTGCCCAATAATTTAGTTTCAAATTGTACACTTGCTATGTCCTTTTGGTGGGTGATATTTATTTATAGTTGTCCCTTATAAGTAAGCATTGATGAGGGTCAGAACTTGACCTTATAAGTTCACCCCTGAATTTCATAATCTTGCAAAAGAAACCAAGTGATTAATTTCAATGAAATACAGATTCAATGAGTTTCAGCAAAAACCAACTAAGTGTTAAATATGTGAAGTATTTTGGGTAGCAGAAGGTTGGATTAAATCTACTTCTCAACTTTCAAGCTTGGAAAACAAGCAATTGCAACCTTGACACAGAGGTTATTTTTAGTGTATGTGGAGAACTAAAGATGACAATAGCTTTGGGGCCATGGAAGCACAAAAACGCACGGATCTATCGAGAAAGGTCAGAGTGACCGGTACAGAACATGATATAACCTTTGAGATGAGGATCTGAAGGAGAAAGAGGAAGTCACAGACAGAAAACAGGCATCAGGTGGAGGAATCTCAGACCAGAATACAAGCATAAGGAAAATCAGAGCTATGATGGGGTTAGGCAGGATATGGTGGCTGGAAGCTAGCATATGTGAGTGGAAGTAGCAGACCAAACCTTTGCAGCACTACACAGGAAGCTAATGATCAATTTGAATTTTATCTTACAGCCTGAGTACAGTCATGAGCAAACTGTCAAGTCAGGCAAAGATAGGATCAGATTTGTGCTCTGGAAGTGTCATAATAAAGTATGAAGACAAGAAGACTACAGAACAGGAGGTATCATAGTCCAGTAGAGCGATGGCAAGACAGTGACAATAGGAGTGGAAGGAAGGGAACTGATATAAGACATGATTTACAGAATGTATTGATAGATCTTGGTGGCAGCCTGTGGGAAAATAGTGAAAAATAAAAGACAATTCAAAGGAGATGCCTGGATTTCTCACCTGAGAAACTGGATAGATGATATACCAAAAGCAGTAATAAAGTGTGAGATACAAATTATAATAGGAATAATGATGAGTTTGATATTTGGTCTATTGAATTTAAACTATACATGAAGGGATTACAGATCAATCTAGATATTCATTATGAGGTTTAACACAGATCTTAAAATCAAGAAAGAGAAACTAAAAGAGATTAGATTTGATACTCATTTCTGTACAAATCAGTCATTGAAACTATGTGTGACACTGGTCTTTTTAAAAATCGCCCAGACCATAATTTGACCTACCATGTGCTGAAAGCAAACTCTCTAGGACTTTAAATAAAAACAGATGATAGCCCTTCTATGGCCCATTACTTAAACTTTTCCTTAGACTGATTATTCCTGATACATTTCTAAATGTTTTGGGAAAGTCTGTCACTGGCTATGGATAAGAGAGAGTGGGGTTTTAGGGGGTGGGCCAAAAACTCTGAATGCTTCCTTCCCATTTCTAAAGCCAGTTGCCAGGGCTGTGTGAAATAGCACAGTCAGCAACAGTTTTGTGGTGTCCACCTTGTAGTAGGGACATTCTGTGTAGGAGAGAGATCCTTGCCCTTCCTTGCTAGGTGACTTACTCTTAAGGTGCAAAGCAAAATTGGCAATACCCTTTCTTCTTCAGAGGAAAATAAAAATAAAGAATAATGAGAAATGGCATTGCTGCCAAATTATTCAGTGACCATAGATGAGTGATTTATTATCCATGTTGTTTGGGATATAATGCTATCTACCTAATCTAGTTCACAATAAAGCAGTGAAAAACAAACAAGTTACAAAGTATGAGCCTGATTTTTAAAATGTTCCATAAGCAAAATATGTTATAATGCAAGATCTCCCAGTTTTAGTTTCTAATTCATCATTATTCCAATGAAATGGGAATTTTACTCTGACTTCATTTACTTTCCTATATATGACAGAAATGACCATGACCTTTTTTTGAGAGAGCATGTGAATGAGGGAGAGAAAGAGAGAGAGATAGGAAGAAGAGAGGAGAGGGAGTTGAGTACAGGCAAGGAGTATGCTGGCTTGTAGACAAACTAAATTATTATAAATGACTTTGGAATAAGTAAGCATTTAAAATGCTAATTAGACTTTTTATATACTACCTGAAATTATTCTTTTAATCTCTAGTATATCTTCCTCCAAGATGTCTGTTGCTTCATGAAATTCACTCAAGCATACACTACTAAACTTAAACCCCTATGAGGAAAAGGAAAATCTCCTTGTGAATGGTCTACAGGTGAAAGAGCTCCTTTATTTAAGTTAGCAAAATAAAAGTAAAGGTTTAGAGCTGGTATTCTCATTTGCATTGGAAAAATCCTGCAAGCATCAATACCTAAGATACTTATAGTTACCAAAGATAAAAATGAGCATGAACAAAAAATGAAATAATATTAGAAGTGAATCATGACATGATGGAATTAGTATGTTATAGTTTGAGTTGGCCTTGTGTCCAGACCAGACTTCAAATAAGCCAGTCTAAATTCTCTGGATCTCTTCAAGCCTCAGAGCTCTGAGACACAGGGTATGCAATGGACTTAAGCAACCAACAAAAAATTTCTCTGAGCTTTGTCCTTTTTTCAAACCAGTCTAAGACACAATTAAACAATATCTAGGCCGAAGAATCATTTCTAGGGATGCCACCACCATTCTTCAATCCTATATGCTATAAGTTTGAGTTAACATTCCTTTCACTTCTCCTTTAATATATATAATCAAGTCACTAAGTCCTGTAACTTCTCTTCTATATTTTATTACAGCCTACCTGGATACATTGTTCCACTGTCATTACCCAAGAGACAGTTCTCAACTGTAGTCTGAGCCTCCTAGCTAGTCTCACTGCCTCGAATCTCCCTTGTCAATCCAATCTGCTCATGGTAACCAACAAGATTCATCCTCTCTTGACATTACCCTCTGAAGAAAATCTTCAAATGTTTCCCTGTGACCTATAAGACAAAACCCAAATTCCTTTCATTATCTGATACGTACCACACTCTCAGTATGATCTCTGTGTTAGTCAGCTTTCTGTCATTATAACAAAACACTTAAGATATTTAACATATAAAGAGAATAGGTTTACTTTATCTCACAGTTCTAAAGGTTCCAGATTAACATTCATTGCTTTGTACCTCTATTATGGCAGCACATTATGGCAGGAGCATGTGGCAGAGCAAACTGTTTGCATTGCAAGACAGAGCAAAAAGAGAGAGAGAGAAGACAGTTTGGGTTCCAGTAATCCTCTTTGGAGGCATGTCTTCAATGACCTGTAAACCTCCCCCAAGGTTCTACCTTCTAAATGTTCATAGCAACTGCCACCAGTGCCACCTTGAGGAATAAGACTTTAATACATGACTTTGCATGAATATCATGGATATTCAACTATAGCAATCTTTTTCCACAGCACTCTGCTTAAAAACTACTACTATGGTGTCCCCAACACAACCTTTGACTCTCCTTTTACCTGTACTGTGTATCTTACCGAGAATATAGCCCTTATTCTAAATTGCCTAGAATTATTGATCATTCCAAATCACAGTCAACCCAGGAAGTGTTTTGCTCAACAAATATATATTGCAAAGCTAGTATGCAGTAAGCATTTGAAAGCTTTTGTTAGTTTTCCCAGTCTTTAATGATTACTCCTTCTTCTGGGTCCATTAAGCAGTGTCTAAAAGTTGTAATTGATTCGATTTAATTATTTCTTTGTAATAACATTAGACATTATTTCCTGTTTGAACAGTTTACCTTCTCAGGCAGAATATAAGCTTCTTGAATGGCTGTATTACTTTTCATCTCTCATCCCACATTCTGCAAATAATATATTGCATTGCATATAGTAGGAAAACAATAAATATTTTGTATTTTTATAATGGCATGTTTCCTGTCATAAATCATATTCCTTTGAGAGTCTATCTGACAGTATCAAAATAGCACCAAAATGAAGCAGACCAAATGGAAAATAAGTTTGCTACCTTAGCCCAGTACAATTGAACTTCAGGCCTACAAAAAATAAACAGTTCTGCTATTTAAATGGAATATCCAAAAGTGAGAAAGACTATTTGTAACATACAGGAGAAAGAGAAATATTCAATAATGCATAAAGGAAAATAAAACCATTATGTCTTTGGAATAATCTGTCCTTGGTTTTAGACAGAATTATTTCAAATTTTTCAATGACTTACAGTTAGGAACTCACTTTAAAATTTCTTGCATGTTTTAGATTAGTGTAGAAAAAGAACAAAGAGATGGTTAGTAACAAAAAAACCTGCTTCTGTATTTTCCTTTATTCTCTTTTTCTCCTCCCTCACTATTTCCTCTCTGGTATCCCCCCAATCCCCAATAGACACTCTACTCTCTCAATTTGTTTCATGTTTCAGGCCTCACCTTCATCTCAGATATGAAAACTAATGTATGCCTCAGTTTTCCCCATCAGCAGTCTTCCTTTGACATGACTTTTCTTTCTCCCTTAGTTTCAAGTTTTACCTGTCCTTCCATTGACATAAGCCTGCTCAAATACTCAAGGCCCAACCTCAAGTATTCCTCTCAGGGTTTGTGCATGCAGAGAATTTGATGAGACTGAGTACAGGTGTTGGATAGGTGATAAAGATACCATCTATCAACACCTTTCCCTTTTTCACCACTTGAACTGTAGCCTTCAGCCACAGATACAAACTCAATTTGGTCATAGAGTAAACACAACTTGCAACAGTCCAAGAAATCCCATGGATGTTTAATTAATTAGCAATTGTTTACCAACTTTGATGGCCTAGAAGCAAACTCAGACACATATTAGCACACAGTCAACCCAGGAATTGTTTTGCTCAACATTAAAGTTTCTAAGGAGGGAACAGAAAATTGTGCTCCAAAAAAATGACCGAGTGTTGGAGAAGTCAGGGAAAAGCTAAGTTTAAAGCATCAGGCATTTTTATCTGGAAAACCACCAAATAAGAAACTAAAGAAATACAGTTCTATTCTCAGTTCACAGGGAATCTGTAAAGATATGAGTTCAAAGAGAAAACAAGTCACAGATATCAAATCAACCCTGTTTGAGAATCCTTTCAAAACAGGCTCTAAGGTTCTTAAACATTTTCTGGCCATTCATACAAACAATATACTCTTATCAGCAGCATGTCTTTTCACAGAGTGATTTACTATTGGAACTCCTGCTGGGAAGGTCTGATATGTTCATATGCTTGCCTGGTAGAGGAACACCAAGCTAAGCTGGGTGATCAGTCCAACCAGAAAGCACCAATATCCCTAACAAAGGAGCTAGATAAGGTTTTACTTATAATGTGTTCATAGCCAAACAATTTGTTATACTAAATATGTAGATAGGAACACCCTCATTGCATCAACAGTGGAAAATATTATACCTTAAATCCTTAAAAAGATATTTTATTACTTACAAAATAACTTTTATTCTTTCATTTAAAGTTCTGAATAGCTGTATGTGGCCCTGAGTGGCCAGCCTTTCTCCACTTTCAGCACAATAATTTCACCACTCAGAGGTAGTTTGGCAAGAATTCCAAAAATAAATATCTCCACGGCCAGACCCAAATTATAAATGTGTGAAACTATTGGGTAGGAGCCAACTGAGAGTAGTAGAAACTGTGATGATCAGTACAGGACATGCCAAACCAAAGGATTTAAATGCAAAACTTTTTTTAAAAACACAACATATGTTTCTAAGTTTTGGACTGAACTTCTGAGCACCTAGTTTTCTGCTCCTAGTTAGTATTAAAAGGGAAGAGCAGTGACTCTTCAGTGGCTTGCAACTTGAATATTTGTTCATTTTGTTCTTCATATTGAAAATCAATCATAACCTTTTAAGGGTCAAATTCTAAATGAGATTCTACAAAAATCAATTTTATCATACCTTGAAGCCACTCCTCTTATTCTCTCCTTTAGAGTAAATTTTTGTATAGTTCTCCTTTGACTAAAGCATCTTCATAAAGTTTCTTTAACAACTAACATTGTCCCATAACTGTTCCTTGTGGGAGATACTCTAGCATTCTGGAGAATATGGATCTAAAGGCCTTAGTATTTTTCTGAGGTCAACACTGAAGAAAACAGAACTGGACACTTTAAGCTCAGTTAATGATAGTAAGGATGGGCACAGAGTTTCTGAGTTATCAGAGAACCACTGACTTAACTCATTGTCCTCTCTTTTCCAAATCTTCCTAAATTTCCATCCCTTAAACTCTAGCATAATCTAACTCATGAGCTTCAGAAAACTACCTTGTCATCTGGAAAAATACCCAGAACCAATCTCCTTGAGTAGTTCTTATGTCAATAATCCAAACAGTTCTAGAAATGGAACTGTATCATGTAGCAACCCAAACAAAAGTATGCAAACAGGAACTCTATAACCCATTGTAGCTTTAAATATAAAATTTATTAGAGGAAAGATACCATCTATGTGTGGTTCCTAGAATAGCACTAAATACAGCTTGTTAAAGCTGGTTAAGTTTCTGGAAATGTAGAAAAGGTTTGGTGAGATGGTGGAGTCTGTAATAACACAAGATGTAGTTGGCGATTTGAGGTTCTCATTTCATCATAGTTTGGATTTCTCAAACATTAAGTTAGTCAAATTTAGGATTTTTGAATCAGTATTTATTGTGAAATTGTGAATAGGAAATAGGATTATGAGATTTTTATAAAGATTATTTTGTAATCCTGTTCTTTATGTTGCAGACAGGATGCATAGAGAAGTTAAATTCATAGACCTTAGAGCCAGTTAATGTCTCTGATCATGATCTAATCCCAATTCAATGGTTACCTGTGAGGTTTCACTCAATCTGTACAATTTCTCTAGTTCCTTCATCTATAAAATGGGAATATTCCTTTATCTATAAAATTGGAATATAGTATCTACACTACAGGGTCACTATGGGCATTAAATATGAAGCACATACAATAGTAAGTAGAATAGTACTCAGTAGTGTGTATTGAGTACTCTAGAAACAGCTATTATTCATATATTTTCCCCTTAAAAAGCTTTTGAGGGTAATAATTGAAGTCAATATTCACTATTTAAAGATAAAGATTGAGCATGTTACCTCTTTTCAGGGTCTTAGTTTCCTCCTTTGTAAAATGAGATAGGTTTGTGTTACAGATTTTTAAGCATTTTTTCATGGCATGACCTTACATTCAAGATCACCTGATGCTTCTTCGTACTTAAAACTTAATGTAACAGAATAATGTCATACATATGCCTCAGGTCCTCTTAGTCCCTGAAACTAACAGTGGTCCCTTCTACTGTAACACCATAGGCACAGAGTCAAAGGTTGCTACCCTCAGCTAATTTCACATCAGCTACTAGAGGGCAGTAGAATGCATTCTTTCACATTGAAAGCTACAACAAAAATCTGAGGACGTGTCATTTATCATTTGTTTCTCTTTGTTCACAATAAAACCTGACACTTGTCAATAGAACAACATAGGTAGATAAGAAAACTAATGTGAGAGAATTGCTTAGTTTCTCACCCTGTCCTGTTATGCTGAATGTCAAAATAAGACAGCTATAAAGAGACCAGTCTATGAAATCAACTTCAGGGTAGGAGAGAAAACGCCAATATTTTTCCTTCTTTCACTGAGTGAGGCTCTGGAGAAGTTGCTGGGCCTTTCTCAACCTTTTATCACTGTCTATCCTCTCACAAAGACACTGCAGAAAGATCAGAAACAAGACAGGCCAGGAGATAGAAAAATGCCAGTCAGAGACTGGCATAGTTGGGGATCTCTCCATCACCACCATTTGAGTGATATATTTTCTCAACAATGGACCACTGGGCACCTGAAACTATCTTCTGAGGAGCTTGTTAAAATATTTCCAGGCTTCATCCAAACTCAATAAATCTGAATCTCACTAAGTAGGAACCAAGAATTTGAATTTTAGCATACTTCGTGGTGATTCATGTATTCACTAGGAAATTCACATCATAATCATAGGTATAACTGATTTCTAGATTCATGAATCCAACTTAAACACTTTGATCAGGCTTTTTTTTACATTTTTAAAATTTTATTTAAAGAGAAGAAAAAAAAGCAAAACAGAAAAAAGGGTAGCAGCAAAACAGAATTCTAAAAGAAAGAAAGAAAAAGGAAAAAGAGAAAAAGCCCTACTAAGAAATCAGTAATTTATAAATTACATATTGTCATCCTGGATGTAGTTGATCAAAACACAAAGGTAAAGGGTACATAGTAAATATTCAAACAGTCAGACTACAAACAGTTCTGCTCAAAGATCCAACAAAGATTCAGCAATATGGTCATCTATTTTACACACTCAAACTTACATGCAGTTATATCCCTTAGAGCACTTTCTTTTCCACTCTTTTTTACAACAGCAATTACACATTTTGGTTTTATTACACTTGTAGTTCTTATTTACTTTTTACACTAGAGACACAATATGATATTTATAAATATGATTCTTATTTATTTCACTAATGAGGATAGTCTCAAGTTGACTCCATTTGCCTATGAAGGACTCAAGATCATATTTTTTATAGCTGAGTAATATTCCATTGTATAAAAATGCCACATCATTTTCATCCACTCTGCAGTTGATGGGCATCTTGGTTGTTTCCAGGATTTAGCTATCACAAATTGTGCAGCTATGAATATGGGTGCACATATATCACTGTGATATGAACTTTTCAGTTCTTTGGGGAAAATACCCAGGAGGGGAATAGCTGGATTGAATGGGGCTTCCAATCCTAGTCTTCTGAGAATTCTCCATGTGGATTTCCATAATGGTTACACCAGTCAACATTACCACCAGCAGTGGAGCAGTGTTCCTTTTTCCCCACAGCCTCGCCAAAATTTGTTATCAGTTAATTTCTTGATGGCAGCTATTCTTTCCAGAGTAAGGTGGAATCTCAATGCTGTTTTAATTTGCATTTCTCAAGTGACTAGTGATGGTGAACATTTCTTCATGTATTTATTTGCCATTTGTTTATCTTTCTCTGAGAACTGTGTGTTCATCTCAGATGCCCATTTGTGGAGAGGGTCTTTGAATTTGGGGGCCTTGATGTTTTTTCAATTCTTTATATATTCTGGAAAAAAAGTCCTTTGTCTGAGGGGTTGCTGGTTAAAATTCTTTCCCACTCTGTTGGTTTTCTTTTCACTCTTTTGGTGATTTCCTTTGAAGTGCAGAAACTTTACAATAATATGAGATGCCACTTGTTGATTCTTTGAAGTGCTTTCCATGCAGTTTGAGTTTTGTTCATGAATTCTCTGCCTACCCCTATGTCTCCAAGACTTCTACCTGCCTTGTCTTCCAGTAGATTTAGTGTTTCTGTTTTAATATTTAGGTCTTTGATCCATTTACACTTTAGTTTTGTGCATGGTGATAGGCTTGGATCAAGTTTCAGTCTTTGGCATGTAGAGAGCCAATTTTTCCAACACCATTTATTAAAGAGGCTGTCCTTCTTCCAGTGGACATATTTAGCCCCTTTGTCAAATATCAGGTGGCTGAGTCTCTTTGTAGTTGTGCTTGCAACTTCTAATCTGTTCCATTGATCCTCAGGTCTATTTCTTTGCCAGTACCAAGCTGATTTTATCACTGTGGCTTTATAGTATTGTTTCAAGTCAGGAATTGAGATGCCTCCTGCCTTGCTTTTGTTGCCAAGAATTGCCTTTGCCATTCTAGGTTTCTTCTGTTTCCAAATGAATTTTAGGAGTGTTTTCTCTAGATCTGTGAGGTATGTCAATGTTATTTTGATTGGGATTGCATTAAATCTGTATAACAGTTTTGGGAGTATGGCCATTTTCACAATGTTGGTTCTTCCTAACCAAGAGCAAGGAATGTCCTTCCAGTTTCTAATATCCTCTTCAATCTCCTTTTACAGCGTAGTATAATTTTTAGCATATAGGTCTTTTGCATTTTTAGTTCGGTTGATTTCTAAGTATTTCATTTTTTTACATGTTATTGTAAAGGGCAATGTTTCCATAATTTCTCTCTCAGTGAGTTGTTTGTTTGTGTACAGGAATGCTATTGATTTTTGAGCATTGTCTTTGTATCCAGCTATACTGCTAAACTTGTTTATTACCTCTACTAGTCTTTTAATGGAGTTTTGGGAGTCTTCTATATAGAGTATCATGTCATCTGCAAATAGTGATAATTTAACTTCTTCCTTTCCTATCTTTACTCCTTTTATTTCTCTCTCTTGTCTGATTGCCCTGGCTAGTGTTTCCAGAGCTATATTGAAAAGGAGTGGAGCCAGTGGACATCCTTGTCTTGTTCCTCATTTTAAAGTGAAAGCTTTCAGTTTTTGTCCATTTAGTACAATGTCGGCTGTTGGTTTGTCATAGATGACCTTTATAAGGTTGAGGTAGAGGCTGTGTATTCCAAGTTTCTGAAGGGTTTTTATCATGAACATGTGTTGGACTTTT
>PVLA01010642.1:30317-61384 GCA_004027455.1 Hydrochoerus hydrochaeris
TGGTTTTTGTTTTTGGCTCTGTTGATGTGGTGTATTACATTTATTGATTTGCATATGTTAAACCATCCCTGCATTCCTGGAATGAACCCCACTTGGTCATGATGTATAATCTTCTTGATGATTTGCTGCATTCTATTTGCCAGTATTTTGTTGAGAATCTTTGCATCAATGTTCATTAGTGAGATTGGCCTATAGTTCTTTTTTTTGGTTGGTTCTTTCTCTGGTTTTGGTATCAGAGTAATACTTGCCTCCAGAAATGATTTAGGGAGGATTGCTTTTCTCACTTTCATTCAAGAGTTTAAGGAGTACTGGCATCAAATCTTCTCTAAATTTCTTGTAGAATTCAGCTCTGAATCCATCAGGACCTGGGCTTTTCTTTGTTGGTAAGATTTAATTACATTTTCAATTTCAATAGCTGATAATTGGGTTGTTCAAAATTGCTATATCTTCTTGGTTGAACTTTGGTAGTTCATATGTTTCTAGAAATCTGTCCATTTCCTCTGTGTTTTCCACTCTATTTGAGTACAGATTTTCAAAGTAGGTATTCATGATCTTTTGAATTTCCATATGATCTGTAGCAATTTCTCCCTTTTCCATTCTTATTGCATGAATTTGGTTTTTCTTTCTTTCTCTTGATAAGGTTAGCTAGGGATTTGTGAATTTTGTTGATTCTCTCAAAAAACCAGCTTTCTGATTCATTAATTCTTTGTATTTTTTTAGTTTCAATTTCAATGATTTCTGCTCTAATCTTTACAATTTCCTCTCTTCTATTAGCTTTGGATTTAGCTTGCTCTTCTTTTTCTAAAAGCTTGAGATGGAGCATTAGGTTGTTCATATGTGCTCATTCTGTTTTCTTGATACGACAATTTATTGCTACATATTTCCCTCTTAAGACTGCTTTCACTGCATCCCACAGAATAGTTTGTTGTTTCTATATTTTCATTGAATTGTAGGTATTGTTTTATTTCTTCTTTAATTTCATCTGTAACCCACTGGTTGTTCAAAAGACTGTTATTTAATTTCCATGTATTTATGCAGGTTTTACAATTTCTTTTGCCATTAATTTCCAATTTCAGTGCACTATGGTCAGATAATATGCATGGCATGATTTCAATACCTTTGCATTTACTTAAGAATGTTTTATGGGGTAATATATGTCCTATGTGTAGCTGAGAAGAATGTGTATTCTGATGTGGTTGGGTGGAACATTATGTAAATATCTACTAACTCCAATTGCTCACAGGTATGTTTCAGTTCTGTTATTTCTTTGCTGACATTTGTCTAGTTGATATATTTCTTTGTGACAATGGGATGCTAAGATCTCCTGTTATAATTGTGTTCTTGTGTATTTGGTTTTTCATGTCCATTTGTATCTGTCTGATACAGTTGGGTGCTCCTGTATTTGGTGCATATATTTATTTATAATTGTTAGTTCTTCCTGTTGAATTTTTCCACTAACAAGCAAGTAGTGACCTTCTCTATCTCTTTTAATCATTTTAGGTTTGAAGTTCACGTTCTCTGCAAATAGAATAGCTACCCTTGCTTTTTTTCTGGGTTCCTGTTGCATGGAATACTGTTTTCCATCCTTTGATTTTAATCTATGAGTTTCCTTTTGGGTCAGATGTGTTTCTTGTATACAGCATATTGTGGGATCCTGTTTCTTGATCCATTCTGTCAATCTATTTCTTTTTGTATGCCAATTGAGGCCATTTATATTTATGGATATCACTTATATGTACTGTCTCGACTTTGACATGTTATGTTCCAGTTGTTTTTTTGTGCTTTTCCTCTTATTTAATTGTTTATCCCCTACCTGGTAGTTTCTTTCTGTTGTTGTTTTGGGGATTGTGGTCATTTTTATCTCTGTCTAGTATGTCTTTCAGTACTCTTTCTAGGGTTGGTTTGTTGGACATGAATTTCTTCAGTTGTTCTTTATCATGGAAGTATCTTGTTTCTCCATTAAATCTGAATGTAAGTTTTGCTGGGTACATCAGTCTGGGTTGAAGGTTGTTTTCTTTCAGGGATTGAAATACCTCACTCCAAGCTCTTCTTGACTTGAGGGTTTGTGTTGGAAATTCTGCCGTGATTCTAATGGGCTTTCCTTGATAGGTGAGTTGTGTCTTTTCTCTGGCAGCTTTAAGTATTCTGTTTTTATGCTGTATGTCTGAGATCTTAATTATTATATGTCTGGGTTTGGATTTATGTTGATTGTGACTGTTTGGTGTTCTATATGCCTCACTTATCTGCATATCAGATTCTTTCCCCATGTTTGGGACATTTTCCGCTATTATTTCTGTAAATACTTTACATATGCCATTTGCCTGGACTCCTGTATCTTCGCTAATGCCCATTATTCTTATATTGTTGCTCTTGGCATCATCATGAAGCTTCTGGATTGTCATTTCATGCTGCTTTGTTAGTTTCAAAAGTTCTATCCTTTCCTGATCACTAACTGTGATCCTGTCCTCAAGGTCCGAAATCCTATCCTCAACTTCCTTTAGGCAGTTTTGCACACTTTCAATAGAATTTTTTGTTTCTTGGATGTCTCTTTGAGTTTGTTTTATGAATTCTTCTTGTTTTCTATATTGTTCATTCAAAGTTTCAATCATTTTCCCATGCTCATGTACTTTTTTCTCTAGTTCTTTTTAGCTGCATTCAACAACTCTTTTACTAAAGTTGTTATTTCTATCTTTACATGGGAGAGTACTTCTAATTTGTTTTCCTCTATAGCCTGATGCAGTTGTTTTTTTTTATTTCACTTGCTATCTTTTCAGAGATTCCCAGTGTATTACTTTTTGGGTCCTCTATTTCAATGTCTCCTATACTTGCTTCTGGTGAACTATATGTTTGAGACTGCATTTTGCTTTTTTGTTTTGTCATTTTCACTCTGCCTGAAGTTTTCTATGTGTAGGAGGGGATCACACACACTATTTTCAGACACACCAAAGTCTTACTTTTAGTTGGAGGGGGTTTTACTACTGGACCTATTCATCCCCTGTACACCTCTATTTTAGGGGTATACTCACCACACTGATATAGTTAATTTGCTGTAGTCCAAAGTTCGCCACCTGTGAGCAAATTTCCAAATTTTTTCACACTAACTGGAGCCTTCTGAGATCTTCTGATGTTCCAGGTGGGAGGGTGGGCCCAGCTGAATCAGTCCAGTGCAATTTTCAATCTTGGGCGGGCCTCCTGGATGTGCTTGGTGGCAGGGTAGGCCCATGGTGGAGTTTCCAGGCAGCCTAAGCCTGAGGTAGGCCTCCAACAATTTCCTGGTTGCAGGGTGGGCCCATGGGGGAGGTTCCAGTTAGCTTACCCCTGAAGCAGGCCCCTGCTAAGTTCCCGGTGGCAGGGTCGGCCCACAGAGGAGGCCCGTGGCAGCCCACCCCTGATTAGGCTTTTTACATCCCAATTGTGGGCAAGTTATCCATAAGAAATGAATGTCAATTGTGGAATTCAATTGGATAAAATAAAATATTTTCTGGAAAGATGATTAGGCACATAGGAATGTGCAGCTAATAAAAGCTGTTGAAACTCTTAGTACATATTTCTGCTTTCAAAATAAGATGACTAAACATACATTGCTAAGTGGCAAAATGCATAGAACAGACAGGGCTAAAATTGAAAAAGACTTTCCAGATATCTTTTCAATTTCTTTCATTTTGTAACTGAAGAAAGCAAAACTCACAAAGACAAAGTGACTATCCCAGGATCACACAGATGGATAACTGGTTGTAATCATTTCCTAAAAGAAACTCATTAGTAGGAAACCAAGTTTAATTAGTGAGATAACAAAATTACAGACCAGTGTTTTAATGCATTTCTATTGTGAATTCTACAAAGTTAATAGAATAAGAAAGTTAATTATGTATGCAAGTACTTTACAACCTTAGCATCTCATCAGAGTCACTTGAGGAGACTGTTAAAATAGATTTGCTGCTTATTTAGTTTTCTAACAGAGGGCCATTCTACACAGTTTTGCAGGTCTTGCACTTCAGGGAAAGTTCCCATTGATAGAAGTGAGTGGGGGTTCATCTTGAGCCAACAAACAAATTTACCAAGCTACATCTTCCTGGGGGGGTACTGCATCTGCTAGGGGAAAGTGTGACTTTTCCTGCTCTGTATAAAGAGACAATATGAATCAGCAGCAGCCCTATAGCCAGGTTCACTCCCCTCTAAGTATCATTGCATCTCTGTTTTAATTCCCCTTGATTCCTCCCAAATCTTTGAAGACTGTTCCAATTATGGGATAATCTCAGTTTGGTAGTTTCCTCATATGTGTTTCTAGATAGAAAATATTCTTTAAATCGATATTCTCTGATTTCATAGTGCACTTCTTCCTTACCACAAACATGCAGTACCTTAAAGTAGTGGTTTTCAAGTTTTCTTGATTTCTAACGTTATCACTGAGGGAGGAAAAGTTTATCATATCACAATCAATATATGTATAAATGTATGTTTTTTATATTTATGCATGCACAAATAAATTTGTAACTAAACATGTAATACTGTACTAACATTATATACATTATAAAGTAAACAAAGCTAAGGTATGCAATAAAGATTAAATTAATGATGGCTTAAAATAAGTTATGACTATTAACACACTCACAAAATTTTTACTTTCATTAAAAACTAATATTAAAAAATTTTAGAAATACCAATGTGATTTAATAAGCTTCATTTTCAAATCTTAGTTGAATCTTTCATTATACAGCAATCTGAAGTTCTGATTCTGAGCTCAGTAATTTCAATTCTTATCCTACTCCTTATCAGTTTATTAATTATATTGTTGCTTTTTTGACTTGGTAATGTGGCTGACAAAGAGCTCATTTTAAGAGCAGAACTTTCTAAAAGCAATATGGCACTAGCTCTTCTCTTGTGCTTACAATGAGTTTCTCTTTAATTTTTTTTATTTAAAGAGAAAAAAAAGCATGTAAAGATTAGAGATAATACAGAATTCCAAAAAAATACAAATGATAAGAAATCACTGGTTAATAAATTACATATTGTCCTCTTAAAAATAGTTGTTCAAGTTACAAAATTAAAACATACAAAGTAGATAGTCAAACAGTGAGGGTGTAAACAGCTACGCATGCATGAATCCCTACATGTATTTCTATCTTTTCTGTATTAGAGGAAAAAACAAACTTAGCAAGACAAAACAAAACAAATTCCTATAAAAACCTGAAACCAAAAAGTCATATAAAACCACAGTACAAGGTTATCTACAATGATTACTGTGTTGTTCCTTATTTTCTTCAATAGAATGTCTATATCATCAGGCATAATTGAATATAGAAGTATAATTGAGTAAAGCAGTAAATAACAATATAAGTAAAAATAAAACATTGTAGACAGTATAAAATTTCAAAGGCAGGTAATAATCAAACCATAGTGGATATTCTTAGTGGACCTTGTCATCTTAAGTGCAGTTGCCTATACTCTCAGACTTGATACTATCAATCATAACAGCTTTGAATAAAATCTATCAATACAAAACAGTGATCCAACAAACCAGATTCAGTTATGATCAGTCACGGTAAAACAGTGTAGGTTTTACAGAGCCTTAGATTAAGTTAATAGGAAATTAAGGATGATTACTGTACTATATCCTGTTATTTTCGGGATAACTGTCTATGCCCTCAAATCTAGTATAGGTAGAATGACTGAAACAGAATATAATACATCTAAGCAGAGTATTGTGCGTAGTGTGAGTTTTAAGTCCTGGTGCACTATTAACAATATAGTGTATCAAGGCCATCTATGTTAGCAATTCTAGTTATCCTTCTCTGCCTCATTTCTGCTATGCTATTTTTCTGCCTGTGTCCAGTTTTCTCTTTCATTCTATTACATGCCCCACTCATTGAGGCTTTTATGCCACTGTTCCTAAAATCCTGGCATTTTTTTACTCTCTCTCTAGAATGTCCTTCAATATTTTCTGTAGGGTTGGATTGGTGGTCACAAACTCCTCCAGTTCCTCTTTGTCATGGAAGCATCTTGTTTCCCCATTAATTTCTACTGACAGTTTTGCAGGGTACATCAATCTGGGCTGAAGGTTATTTTCTTTTAGGGCTTGGAAGACTTCACTCCAAGCTCTTCTTGATCTGATGGTTTGTGTCAAGAAGTCAGCTGTGATTCTGATGGGCTTACCTTTATAGGTAATCTGTTTCTTTTCTCTGATGGCTTTTAATATTCTGTCTTTATATTGAGTTTCTGGTACCTTGATTATTATATCTCTGGGTGTAGATCTGTTTTGGTTTTAGGTGGCTAGAGTTCTCTATGCCTCACATAACTGAATGTCATTTTCTTTTCCCATGTTTGGGAAGTTTTCCTTAATTATTTCCGTGAATAGCCTTTGTAATTTGCCTGTATGTATTCCTGCTTCTTTGTTCACGTTTCTTATTCTTAAATTGTAGATTCTCTTTTGATATTCTAGGCTTTGTGTTGTTACTGCCTGTTTCCTTGTTATTTTTAAGAGTTCTTTCCTTTCATCATCACACACTGACAACCTGTCTTCAACGTTTGAAAGTCTATACTTAGTTTCTTTTAAGGAGTTTTGCCAGCTTTCAATGGAGTTTTTAATTTCCTGGTAGTCTCTTTGAATCTGCTTCACATATTCTACATTTTCTTTATATTCTTTATTGAATGTTTCTCTTCTTTTTTTGTGTTCCTCCCTTCTTCCATCGGTATCATCCTGAGAGATGCTTCCTGAGAGCATTTCTTTTATTACTCTACTCATATCTTGCTTTACCTGATTTAATATTTTAGTTTTGCACTTGTCTACAAGGTCCCAAAGATATCTCTTAATGTCCATTGAAGCCATGTCTGATGTTGTGTGTTTGCTGTCTTCAGTCTCCCTTGTTTTTCCTTCTCCTGGATCAGTGCTCTCAGGGTTCTGGGCTGGGGTCCTCCTCCTGCCTCTCTCTCCTGTTATGGCCTTGGCTTCCTCCACAGGGGTTACAGTGCAGGTCCCAGCCCCCTTCCCTGTTGGCCATGTTTCCTCTGAAGCATGCTGGCAAGGGAACTCTGCCCTCTTCTGCCTGCTCTTGTCACTGAGGTGTAAGAAGAGGCTGTATTTGCATGCCCCTCCCCAACGGGCCAGCCAAACTTCAGGTGCCTTCATCCAATTAGTGTGTGCTAGGCAAAGGGAATCAATTTGGGATGACTCATTGGGTCCCAGCCAGGGGCACGGCCCAGTCCAAGACAATCCCACCAATCTTCTCTTGGGAGGGAAGAACCAACTCAAGTCACTGTCACACCCAGTTCAGGCTCCTCCTGCCCGATTCCAACATGTCGCCCATTTGGTCATGCCTTTCCCATGTGTGTGTGGGGGTCTCATTCCCAGAACTGACTGTGGATTAATGAAGGTCCTTTCACTGGCTCCGCTCTCCATTGGGCTCACCAACTTTGGCGCTGTTGTGCTTCCTGTGAGTGGCAGTGGGAACGAGTTTGGGCAGCTCTGCTGGCCAGCGCGGATTCAAGCTGGAGCAACCTTGATGGGTCTCCGCAAATGAAAACGCTGTGTCCTATAATTTTTAGCTGTTTCAGTTATAGTCCTAAAGTATTTGACAAGCTTTTTATGTTTTAATTTCTTCCTGTGTCAAGAGGATCCATCTCCCTCTGTCTGGGTCTCTCCAGGGTGTTTTATTCTGGAGTATGAATTGTTTCTCCTGGGAGGCTTTGCATTTTGTTGCTAACTGATTGGCCATCTTGTCTTCTCTCTTAAAAATTAATCTCTTTTTTTTTTTTAATTCCAGGGTTCAAACTCACAACCTCTCGCTTGCCAGGCAGGTGCTTATGCCACTGAGCTAAATCCCTGGCCCTCTCTTTAATTCTTGATTTACTTAAAAAGAAAACATTTTAAACTACTTCCTGATTAGTGATGACTAGGTAAGTTAAAATTAAGTGAATAGAGCTGAGGTTTTGGCTTAGTGGAATGAGTTCCTGCCTGGCAAGCCCAAGGTCCTGAGTTTGAATACTGGTACCAAAAAATAAAAAAAGAGTAGATGAATATAGTCTGCAATTTCACATAATTGAACACACTCAAACTATAATTTTTTTTAATTACAGAGAGCAAATACAAATATAAGGGTGACATCATCAACTCCTTTTTGTTCTGAAACTTCCATGCTCCTTTATGATCAAAAGGCTCAAGTTTACCTTCTTTATGCAGAGTAGTACTCCATTGTGTACATATACTACAGTTTATCTATGTATTCATCCATTAATGGGCATATAGGCTTCTTCTATGAATTAACTGTTTTCAGTTGTGTTGCTAAAATATATATTCATGTGCATCATTGTTATATGATGTATTTTAAATCTTTTAGAAAGATACACAGAAGTAAAGCTGGCTTAAATGGATTTTCTGCCTATTCCAGAAGATAGAAACAGGTAGATAGAAAGGAATGGGACCAAAGAAAATCTGAAATCTCACAGGGCAAACATTTAATCCTGCAGTTCTATCACCAGCATCTGGGGTAATCTCTGTCAAGATACAAACTCCAAAGTGCTTGAGCAGCCCCACTCCTCCAGCATTGCTGTTAGTGTTTGTAGCCCTCATGGCTTTGCCTGTGGGATAGCTTTGCACCTTCCTTGTAGCTATCCTCAGACAACCCACATTCCTGGATTTCCCAAAATCCTGGAGTCTCCACTGCACCTTCAGCTTTACGCTCACAGCTTCACATAATGCCCTCTCAGGTGAATGCTCCTTGGCCTCCCAGGCTTCTTCTGCAATCTGAGTTGAAGCCTTCGTAACCTCACAGCTCTTGCATTTTTTCATGCACCTAATACCAGTACCATGTGGGTAATGCTGAGGTCTGCTATCAAAGGGAGCCATAGATGAGCTCTTTTGAATCTTGTTAGTAGTTACAAAGGCCTCTCTGAGTGCCTAAATGGTTGAGCAAGATGAACCAAATACTGAGGACAAATTATCTAGGCAGCTATCCTGGAGTATAGTACTCTAGGGCTCTTTTCAAAGCATGTCTTTTACTTTTGTGACTTTGAGCTTGCAAAAGCTGTAGTCTTGCATGTTCCTCAAGACATCTTTTCTATCATTCTGTTCCAAAGTACTTGGCTTCTTTTAATGCTGTTTTCAGCAATGAATTTCTGTAGTTCTCCATTTACGCAGGTCTCAACCTAACCTGTGCTTCCTTTCTCATCAAACTCAAAAAAAACTTTTAAATGATTCTGCTGGGATGCTTTCTCTTGATTCACATTATAGAGCTACCCCAAATTCCCCAATAACACTCAAGCCACGATGTTTGCTGTCTTGAAATTTCCTCTGCCAAATTAATTAGACTGCTACATTTAATCCCAGCTACCCATGAAGACTGTACAAGAGCAAAATGCCAACATATCTTCTACCAGAACATACCACATGTGATATGGAGTCCAAATGCCAATGGAGTTCTTTGTTCCAACTGAAAACCCATGAGCTTGGTCTTTATGTGCTTCACTACTGCCAACATTCTGACCTGGGCTCTCTTGAGAATCTCCCATCAAGCTACCAATTTTTCTTTATCCAGTTATCTGTTGATGGACTTACAAACTATTTCCAGGAGTTAGCTATTATGAATCAGGCTGCTATAAACACAAGTATGCACGTATTACTGTTATGTGATGACTTAAGTTCTTTTGGCAAGATATTTAGAAGGGAAACAGCTGGGTCAAATGGAATTGCTATTTTCAGTTCTTTGAGAAATCTTCATACTGATTCCCATAATTATTGTTCTTACCAACAATGTAAGAGGGTTCCTTGTTGTTAAAAGCTTGCCAGAATTGGTTATTATTTGATTTCTTGATGATTCCCATTCTTTCTAATGTAAAAGGAAATCTTAGCATTGTTTTAATTTGTATTTCTCTAATGACCAAAAATTTTGAGAATTTTTTCATAATGTTTATTGGCCATTTGTAGTTCTTCTGAGAAGTGTCTATTTGTTTCACTGACCTATTTTTATTACATCTTTTATTTTGGGTGGTCTAACTTTTCTCAGTTCTTTATATATTTTAGATATCAATCCCCTGAGAAATAGCTGACAAAAAATTATCCCATTTTTAAGTTATCTATTCAATCTACTAATTTATCCTTTTGTTGTGCAGAAGCTTTTTATTTCAATATAGTCCTATTTTTTTATTCTTGATGTTATTTCTTGTGCAATTGATATTCTGTCCAGAAAGTCTTTGCCTATACTTATAACTTCAAGTGTTTTACCTCTTTCATCCTCCAGTATGTCCATCATTTTTGATTTAAAATTTACATCTTTGATCCATTTCAATTTTAGCTTAGTAAATGGGAGAGATATGAATCAAGCTTCAGTCTACTCATACAGATAGCCAATTTTCCCAGAAACAATTGTTAAATAGGCTATCATTCCTCCAATATATGCTTTTGGTCCCTTTGTACAAGAGCAAATAATTAATATGTCTGGGAATTTTCTGTACCTGTATTCTATTCCACTGACTCATCTGTCTCTTTGTGCACCAATACCATATCATTTTTATCACTGTTGCATTAGAGTATAACTTGAAGTCAGGCATTATGCTTCTGGCTTTGCTCTTGTTATTCAAGACCACTTTGGAAGTTTGGTGCTCTTCTGACTCTATTTGAATTTTATGATCATTTTCTTTAGTTTTGTGATGAATGTTATTATTTTGATTGAGATTGTGTTGAATTTATGTATCAGTTTTTGCAGTATGGCCATTTTGACAATATTGGTTCTGCCTATCCAGGGATAGGAGGTGTCTGTCTTTCCATTTCCTAATATCCTTTTCAGTGTCTTTTTTCAGAAGGCTGTAGTTTTCATTACAGAGATATTTTACTTCTTTGAAGAACTTAATTCCTGGTATTTAGTTTTTATTGATGCTACTGTGAATGGCATTATTTTGCTGATTTCTTTCTCATTAAGTTCATTCTTGATACACACATTCTGCCACTCCTTGTTTCAACATTTCACTGTGGCTCCATATTGCCTCTTAAGTTAAATTCAAACACCTCAGTTCCATCTCCATCACTCTTACCTCAACCACCTGATCTTGCTGGTTTTGCTGTACTGTTTGTGCAGGGGAGGGGTATTCATCCAGAACATATTTCCTTTCTTTATCATTGTTTAACATATGATATTTCCTTCTCTTGAAAATTCATTCTCCTTCCCTACCAATGTATGTCATTGTCTTCAAGGCCCAGTTTAGAACACATTACCACCAGAAGGTATTTCTCATATTCCTCTATCTCATTCTTTTACCTTCTTTATTGTCTCACATCACTTCAAAATGTTTTAATCCCTTCAAACCATTGCCAAATCTCATCAATTGAACATTCCAATAAATAAAAATGTTACATTTGAAGAATATTGAATTTATTAATAACTTAATTTTTTGAGTGCATATATCCACATGACCTCAACTCATAGAGTACAACCAAACAGCAGCCACACCAAGAATCCTTTGTAAAATTATGATCAGTAAATAGTTAGATACATAAAAGTTAGATATAGGTGGGCTGTTTTGATGTATGTGAGCTATAGGTTGTTGAGTAATAGCTTTATTAAATACATTAAGCACATTTATATGAGGAAAGTAAAAAACCTGGTGCCATGTCTACTATTCGGCAGAATTTCATTAACAACCTTGAAATGTGTGTATCACTATTACTGTTTTATAGATGAAAATGAAGCCCCAATAAGAGAGAACACATTGCTTGAAAATAATAAATTCAGATTATCTGACCCCATAGTTTTTCCCTTACCACTGTCTAGGAAAGTTAAGAAGTTTGCAACAGACTTTCCAAGTCTTTGCCAATCTCCTCTTTCATCCTTAAACCTGTCAAAGAAAAATTGCAACAATTTAAATATTATAGTTGGTCTTACTTTATGATTCTAGAATAGGGTGGCCCTTCATTCTATAAAATAGAGTAAATGATTTAATAAGCCGATCACAAGAGGTGGTTTTATAGACAAAGAAAGGCTAAGTAAAGCAGAAACAAAGAACATATTGATCATTTGAATGTGACATGCTTTGTACAACAGAAAAGAATGTAGAACAATAGGAGATAACAGATCGGTTAACATCAAGTTACTCATGTTACTATTTTCACAGACTGATGAACAAAGAACTTTATTATCAAGCAAACTGGAAAACTGGCCTGTTTGGGAAATTTGGTTTTCATGATATTTCCAAAGTTAGATAAGAGCTCAAATTCAAGTTAGTTACATGAAACTTTAATAGCATTGACTTCATTTAATTTTTAGTCTCATCTATTATGCCCCAATCTAGGAGCTTAATCCAAGAAATGGCCTCCCATAATTTTTATTTAACATACTAAATTTTCTTTTACTGTACTAGTTTCAAAATATGTCAAACAGCACATTATGAGCCTTTTATTCTTTCTTCAACCTACAAAGTACACTGAACAAACACATGAAAAGAAGCTCAACATCACTAATCATTAGAGAAATGCAAATAAAATCCACGATGTGAGACCAAACACTTATTAAGATGTTTAAATTTTTAAAAAGCAGAAAAAAAGTATTGGTATGGATGTGGAAATACTGGAATCTTTATATGCTCTTGGTGCATACAATGATTGAATGCATTATTCAGATTTCTATAACAAAAGACCTGAGATAATTTTCTTCTAGGGACAAAAGAGACTGTTTTAGCTTGTGATTCTAGAGGTCCACATTCAAAATTAATTGCCTACATTGAATTGGGTCTCTGGTGAGAGTAGCACATCACGTCAGAAATGTGCAGTAAAGCCAACTGCAAATGTCATGTGCCAGAAAACAACATGAGCCTACTGCAGAGTCCCAACACAAAGAGAGTGGCATTAAAGCATAGAGGAAGGAAAAAAAATACTGAGCTCTATCTCTTCTTATCCTTTAATCTTCTGCAGGAACTTCACATTGGTTATACTCAACTAGAAGCCACCCAGCAAAGGACCTGCACTATATATTCTACTAGAATTAGCCTTTCATGACATAGATCAGGGCCAAGACAGACAGGAAATAGATACAGGGTATATGTGCTGGGAATATCAAAAATAATGCATTGCATAATTTGGTTCTAGTTTGAGGCAGGCCTGTCACTAACTATGGGAGATATTCAAGTCAGTTAACCTATACTTATTTTTGCCCCACTTAGGTATTTGTACATTCAACATTCTATCTGGCCTTGAACTAGATGTTCTTATCAATTGCCCTCCTGGTTATGAAGATTTTCTGACTCCATAGAAAGTTGGTAAGATACACACATACACACACACACATACACACACACATACACACAGAGTCCTTTTTTACTCTGCCTCAAATAATGCATTTGAAGTATAATTGAAAACTATGCTGAATATTAAATTAAAATTTGTAACATCTGGGTGTGGTCATTCGTGCCTATAATCCCAGCATTTGGTAGGCTGAGGCAGGAGGATTGCTTTGAGTACAAGGCCAGCCTGGGTCACGTACTGTGTTCAAGGGCAGGCTGAACTACACAGTGAAACCCTGTCTCAAAAAATATTGTGTTGATCTGATGGTCTGTGTCAAGAAGTCTGCCGTGATCTTGATGGGCATTCCTTTATAGGTAATCTGTTTCCTTCCTCTGATGGCTTTTAATATTCTGTTTTTATGTTGAATTTCTGATATCTTGATTATTATAAGTCTGGGTGTAACTCTGTTTTGGTAATTGGTTGCTGGAGTGTTGTATGCCTCACACAACCGAATGTCATTGTCTTTTACCATGCTTGGGAGTTTTCCTTAATTATTTCCACGAAAAACCTTTGTAATTCATCTGTTTGTATTCCTGCTTCTTCATTCACATTTCTTATTCTTAAATTGTAGATTCTCTAGTTGTCTTCTAGCCTCTGTATTGTTACTGCCTGTTTCCTTGTTATTTTTAAGAGATCTTTCCTTTCATCATCACACACTGACAACCTGTCCTCAAGTTTTGATAATCTATCCTTAGTTTCTTTTAAGGAGTTTTGCCAGCTTTCAATGGAGTTTTTAATTTCCTGTTAATCTCTTTGAATCTGCTACATGTATTCTATATTTTCTTTATATTCTTTATTGAATGTTTCTCTTCTTTTTTTGTGTTCCTCCCTTCTTCTGTCTGTGTCTTCCTGAGAGATGCTTAGCATTTCTTTTATTAATCTACTCATATCTTGCTTTACCTGATTTAATATTTCAGTTTTGCGCTTGTCTACAAGGTCCCAAAGATATATCTTAATGTCCATTGAAGCCATGTCTGATGTTGCATGTTTGCCATTCTCAGTCTCCCTTGTTTTTCCCTCTCCTTGATCAATGCTCTCAGGGTTCTGGGCTGGGGGCTTCCTCCTGACTCTCTCCTGTCATGGTCATGACCTCCTCTACACAGGTATACAATGGAGGTCCCAGCCCCCTTCCCTGTCAGCCATGGTTCCTCTGAAGCATACTGGCGAGGGACCTCTGCCCTCTCCTGCCTGCTGTTGTCCCTGAGGTGTAAGCAGGGGCTTCATATGCCAACCCCTGCCCACCGAGCCAGCCAAACTTCAGGGGCCTTCACCAGGTTAATGTGTGCTAGGTCCAGGGAATTGATTTGGGATGGCTCATTGGGTCCTGGCCAGGGGCATGACCCAGTCCAAGAAAATCCCACGAATCTTCTCTAAGAAGAGCTTAGAGTGAAGTATTCCAAGCCCTAAAAGAAAATAACCTCCAGCCCAGATTGATGTACCATGCAAAACTGTCACTTAGAAATGAATGGAGAAACAAGATGCTTCCATGACAAAGAGGAATTGGGGGAGTTTGTGACCACCAATCCAACCCTGCAGAGAATGCTGAAGGACATTCTAAGAGAGAGAATAAAAATACCAGGATTTTAGGAACAGTGGCAGAAAGGCCTCAAGGAATGGGGCAGGTAGTAGAATGAAGGAGAAAAGTAGACAAAGGTATAAAATAGCATAGCAGAAATGAGGCAGAGAAGGATGGCTAGAATCTCTAACACATATGGCCTTGATACACTATATTGTTAATAGTGTACCATGATTTAAAATCCACATTACTCACACCACTTTGCTTAGATGTATTATATTCTGTTCCAATCATTCTACTTGTACTAGATTTGAGGGCACAGTCAGTTATCCAAAAAATAATAGGATATAGTAAGGTAATCATCCTTAATTTCCTATTAACTTATTCTAAAGCTATGTATAACCTACACTGTTTTACCATGACTGATCGTAATCAAATCTGGCTTTTTAGATCACTGTTTTGTATTGATAGATTTTACTCAAAGCTGTTATGATTGATAGTATCAAGTCTAAGAGTATAGGCAACTACACTGAAGATGACAGGATTCAATAGAATATCCACTCTGGTTTGATTATTACCTGCCTTTGAAGTTTTATACTGTCTACAGTGTTTTATTTTTACTAATATTGTTATGTACTGCGATATTCAATTATACTGCTATATTCAGTTATGCCTGATGATATAGACAATTCTATTGAAGATAATAAGAAACACAACAATTGTTGTAGATCACCTTGTACTGTGGCTTTATATGACTTTTTGGTTTCATGTTTTTATAGGAATTTGTATTGTTTTGTCTTGCTATGCTTTGTTTTTCCCTCTAATACAGAAAGGATAGAAACTCATGTAGAGACTCATGCATGCATAGCTGTTTACAGTCTCTTGAGTATCTACTTTGTATGCTTTAATTTTGTAACTTGAACAACTATTTCTAAGAGGACAATATGTAATACATCAACTAGTGATCTCTTACTGTTTATCGTTTTTTAATTCTGTATTATCTCTCCCCTTTATATGTTTTTTCTCTTTAAATAATAAAAAGAAAAAAATATTGTGTTGCAGTAAAAGACACATTGCCATCCATTCCCCTGAAAACATTTCTCCTTAATTTGAACAAACATATCCTATCACTCTTGCCACTTTTTGATGGACTCCTAGAAGTCCTGTTTCATGAGTGTCTTTAACTGAGCAGTCATGCTTGCCTCCATGTCCTAAATTCATTCAAAACATTTGCCTTTCATTGTTATTTTGACTCTAGGTAAGAGCAAGAAGCAACATTGTGCCAGACTGAGTAAATAAAGTGAATGAGGACACTTCACAATGTTCTTATGAGCCTCCTTTTCCATTCAATGACACTCGGTAACAGCATTCACTATTTTTTATCACACCTTGCAAAGACATTCACACAGGAAAAGTTTCAGAATTGCTTTTAAAAAGTGGCAGGGCAATGAGATAAGTATTCTTGAAAAGATGCAGTGTTTTAAGGGGAGATACTTAGCAATGTATCATTTTCTGTAATAAATTTTTAATTTAAATATTAACTGTGCGTTTTGCACATTACTTGCCCAAACCTAGTTTTTGTTTTTGCTTTAATCAAATCAATACTGCTATCCATTAAAGCAGGACCTGTAACATTAATGACTGCATTGTCTTTTACACCCCACCTATTGCAGAAAACTTCCTCTGGTATTAACCATCCAAGGCAGTATTTACATATATGCAGAATTATGCTCCTCCAGAACTTTGGGGGAAAGTCAAAGCAGCCCAGAAAATGCTGGATAAACAGAGAAACTATGCTGGTACATTTATTTCAGCATAGTTACAGTCCTTAAATATTAAATACTTTAAGTTCATAATGTTTGCCTGAGGTTTATCTCAGTGGCAAAAGTGCCTTCCTGGCAAGCACAAGGTCATGAGTTCAATCCCCGGTACAAAAAAAATCATAATGTTTAATATTCTAATGTACACTGTGCATCTGTGAGAAGGAAGCAATGTATATAGTGGGTTATCTTATCTGCCAGAGTTATCTGATTGTGCAAACCTCCTACCCCCTTCACAGCACCTAAAGTTCTTTGGAGCAATCTGAATTGTTTAACCAACTCTTATATTCAGATTGTCTTTCTGTACCTTTGCACTTCAGCCCTAAAGATAGTATATTTATACATTAAAATACACCTTAGTTGATAACACTTGCTCTATCTCCCAGTGTCTTGGTTCCTGCATTGTGAATTCTTTGGCTGGTAATGCTTCCAGATGGCTGGGGACAGTGGGTGGGTAATAAGAAAATGACATTCTGGAATGCCTTCAAGATAAGGCAATCTCTTTGTACTTGGTTTTACTTAAACAAGATGAAAGATGATTATAATAATAACAATAATAATTCACATTTGAAGATCAGTTTACAGTGGTTGAGAACTTTCAAATGAAAGAGTTTGTTTCTAAACAGTTTCAGGTCATTATCATCATACTCATTTCCAGTGAAAAATAAGATGATTACATATTTCTTCCTAGGTTTCTTAGAGAAGGCTACTCAAAAGCCAGTCCAGATAGTCCAATTTCAGTGCTTCTTTTAATGCATGAAAGCTGAAAAGATTCACTGTTTTCTAATAAACAAACTAATTAGGCACTCAGTGTTAAGCATTCTGTTGCTAGAAACAGGAAGCCAGGGTGAGAGTAGTGTATCATATATGATTAACATACTGGGAAGGAAGGACATAGTGTTCTTAAAAAATATTTCCTTTTACTGCTTTTCAAATCCCCATCATCAACCATGCTCATTACAGAAGGTCAAAATTTGCAGTTAAGCAAAAAAGTAGAAAAATTAAAATACCAATAGACACTCATAACTACCTATTCAGAAATTATTGCTTTTGTCACCATCATGTATAATGTTCAAGACCATTTTCTATTCACTTTAGACTCCATAATACATCTGTCTTTTTTTTTTATCAGTACCGGGATCGAACTCACAACCTCATGCTTGTAAGGCAGGCGCTTATGCTGCTGAGCTAAATCCCCAGCCCACATCTTCTTTCATGTTCTGATATTTCTGGAGTTGTGCTGTTTTTCAGTTAATGTTCATAATTGATGTGACAATATTTTCCTCACAAATATGGAAGGGTTATCATCCTAATGCTGTTTTAAAACTATGTCATCTTAGAGTCAATGAGAGATTTTAGATTTTCTCCCCAAATTATGCCAGGTTATTGCTTTTGAAACTGCTTTTCTTACCCCTTACCATCCATATTTCTTGTCATGACTCTACATCAATAGGTGGTTTCATATAAATACCTATTAGCACTGGGTACTAAATCAATCCAATGAAAGGAGCAACTTTAACCAAAATACTTTAAGCAAATATTTTTAACCAACCACCTGTTTCTGGGCATTTAAATAGTTTGCAAGTTTTCCCAACTACAAATAACACTGCAGAAACAGATTAACTGAGGAACTGAGGTCATACTAGGTGCCAGACATAGTACTACTTGCTAAACATAGAACAATGAACAAAACAAACATTGGTCAAATTATTGCAGTTCATGTAGTCTAGCAGGAACAGCAGGAATTTGAAAGCAAACATATTAATGGACACTTACTGAAATTTACAAAATATAAAGCACTATGAATAATTATACCCATCTTTCTTTAAATTAAAGAATCAGGACAGGCCCCTCTAAGGAAGTTGAGAGCTGAAAGATGAGAAAACATAGTCAGTGAGTAAAAGGCTACATGAAATTAGATTCTTCACAAGTACAGTATAAAATATCTAGTTGCTTGCCTATATGAAATACCCATCATTTTCTTTACCAATTTATTGAAGGTAGAGGAAAAACATCATTATCACCTTAATTAGCATATCAGAAGTTATTTATAAGGTTGAACATTTATTTTTGCTTTATGATCTTTCCTCTCCACCAGAAGAGCTAATTAACTATCATTGTGTTTTCAGCTATGACCAGGTCATGTCTACTGCACAGAAAGATATCATAAAGCTAGGGTAGTGGTTCTCAAGGTATGCTCCCTATGGAAACTTTAGAATACACAGGTATCATTGGGAACTTTTTAGAAAGGCAAATTCTCAGACCCTGCCCCAGACTGACTTAGAAACTGGAGGAAGAGCCTTACAATCCGTGTTTTAACAAGCCCTTCACATGATTCTGATATATAATAAAGTTTAGAAACCACTTTCAATGGGATACTAGATAGATGGTTGTAGGTGGGTGAAGGTTACCTGACCAATAACTCTACCAAAAACACACTTCAGAATATAGAGGTCTCAGAGCAAAAGAAAAGTCTGAGAAGAGAGCTCATTTATCACTTATCCTGCAAATATTTTTGAATACCTATTGTACACTAGATACTGTGCTAAAAACTGACAATTTAATAAGGAAATAAGACAATGGTCACAGTCTTCACAAAGCTAAATACCTACTGGATAGATTCCTTGTTAAAGTGAATTGGACAACAAAGAAAAGTTCTAGCACACACCATGTTTGTACTCTTAAAGAGCAGAATTAATGGGAAAATGACAATGTAAGTATTCTCTGGACAAGACAGTGAATATAGAAGTGGAAGGACAGCAAGGATGTACTTTCACCTTGATCCTTCTGTGTCTCTTCTACTGGCTATTACAGAACAGAGATAGGTCCTGGATGGAAGAAATGCCAGATTATACACAGTTCTCATTATTTGTTATTTTTCTAAAATGATCCATTTTTTCCTTTTCCAGACATCATAATAATGGCTTCCTTGGATTCTTAAAGTGTGCCCCAAGAATTTACAGATCTGTGTTAATGTGATACATAAAATAGAGTCACTTTGACCTCACATTTATCTGACTTATGTAAGCTCTAAGCTTTTAATGCAGTGCAGTAGAAATGCCAGACCTATTTTGTCCAGGTATGTAAACAAACACTCTGATTTTAAATAATGCAACATGAGGCCTGGTGACTATGAGAGCTTGACAAACTTCAGAGGACAGGAATTAGGCTACTGACCTAAGCCCTGATGTAGACGGAAGCTCTAGGTTCTGACTCTGCTCTCTTTGAGTAGTAAGAGCTTTGGAAAGAGCTCCAGAACTTTTCCATCCAGTGTAAATACACCAATGAAGCCATCCATAGAAGGGTCTGATGAAATCACTGTCCTACCAAGTCTCAAGGCCTTAAACAAACCCAATGATTATCTTTTCTAATCTAAAAAATGTAAAGCCAAACAAAGTTGGGGAGTTATTATTATAGAGATTCAAAATGTTTATCAAAAGGCTCACTGCATTGAAGTCTTGGTTGCTGATGGGTTTTGGGGAAGTAACTGGTTCATGAAGGCTCTAACTTCCACAGATTAACTCATGATTTGATGGCCTTAATGGGAGGTGACAGAAACAGGAGATGGGCCCTAACTAAATGGTTATGGAGCATGACTTTGGGATCTATATCTGACCTCCAACCCCTTTCTTTTTGGCTCTTTTCCTCCATCTTTCTGGTTGCTATGAAACCAGAAACTTTGCTCCACCACACCTTTCCACTATGGTGTTTTCATCTTGCCACACACCTAAAAGCAACATAATGAAACCAGCCCACCATGAACTGAAACCTCTGACGTCATATGCCAAAATGTATCTTTCTTCTTTGAGGTGCTTTTCTGAGATATTTGGTCACAGTGATAAAAAGGGCATAACACACTCTCTCTACATTTCTTTAGCCTGAATGAGGGGCTCTCAACTTCTGCAGTCTTGACATTTAAGGCCAGATAATTCTTTATTGTTGGCCTGTCCTGTGCAGTGTAAGATTATTAGCAGCATCCGTAGTCTTTACAAACTAGATGAAAGCAACTCAGCCACCATTTGTGACAATCAATGATGTATCCAAGCATCAACAAAGTCTGGAGGAGAGGAGATAATATTACACCTAGCTGAGAACCACTGCTCTAGAAATAAAGGCATTTAGAGGTCCTGTATGTTAAAACCTGAGGAGTTCTGCAGGCTATATTTTCCAAACCAGATGTATCAAATCAATCTAAAAATAAAAGATATCCTCTAGGATTCACACAAGTAAATCCAATGGTTAAATCCTTCCCATCTAAAATAAACTCTTAACAGTTTCCATTGACCTTCAACAATAACATCAGCTCAACATTATCAGAGAAATACATTTTCATTCCCTAAAAATGAATTGCTAAGAACCAACAAGTAGGGGACTCAAAGTCGATGTTACTCTGAGAAAATACATGACATCTCATTTTTACACATCTATCATTTGGAATTCATTTTAACCTCAATGGGTTATTTTCTATGCTCCCGGAAACCGTTAATCTTCATACACCTGTATTAGTTTCCTGTAAATGCTGTGATGAATTGCCACAAATTTAATGACTAAAAACCATAGAAATTTATTCTCCAGCAATGCTGAAGGCCAGAAATTTGCAATTAGTATTACTGAGTCAAAATAAAAATGTCAGCATGGTCACACTGCTTGCAAAGGCTGTGAGGGGAAATATTATCCTTGCTTTTTCCAACTTTTTGTAGCCACTGGCATTTCTCTGCCAAAGCAAATCATTTCAAACTGTCTCCATAATCACTTTACCTGTTCTTATTTTCTGTACTGTCAACTATCCCTCTGCCTCCCTTTTTAAAGTGTATATATAATTTCATTTGTAACACACTGGGTAATGCAGAGTAATTGCTCCATCTCAAAATTCCTAATTTCCTCAGACCTACAAAACAGACTACATTTTTGCCCTATAAACTAACATTAATAGGTTTGTGAAATACAGATACTTTGGAGGGAATTATCATTAAACCCATAATACCATCCTTTTAGAGCAAGTAAATCAAAGAATGTTTTGTCCATTTTGTAGGTAAAGAAATTTGGGCACAACTATATCAAATCACTTAAAAGAAACTGTATCCTGAGATTTTGGCAGATACAGAGCAAGAATTGAGGGTGTCTGACTCCTCTTTTGAATTAATCATGGCCCAGACAGGTATAGATAACTTTCCACTTCCTCCAGATGTAGGCACTGTGAAGTTAGTGTAATCATGAGGAATTAGAAAAGGAGATTGGGGTATGAGAAGGTTCATACTGCAGAAGCTAGTGGTGGGAAAGCACACAGAATTGTCCAAACTGTTAAAAATGCACAAGGGAAATGAAAGGAGACAAGACAATATGAGAAAAATCAAGCTGAAGTCTTTTAATATTCATTAAGTCAATCACAGCATGCTATTTCACCTGCTCTTCAGCATTTCACATTGCAAAACTGAGTAGGCATATGCTATGTGCAGTTTTAATTTTTTTTTAATAGGGGATCAAACTCACAACCTCGAGCTTGCCAGGGAGGTGCTTAAGCCACTGAGCTAAATCCCTAGCCCCCAACTATGTGCAGTTTTGCAAAGTACTTCTACAAAATAGTCTCTACATAAGATTCTCAAATTACCTCTGTATGGAGGGACAGTTATTGTTATCATTCCATATTATTAGTAAGGAAAGAGGTTTGGGGATTATTTTCCCAATCTGGAATAAAATCCAAGACTTCTTTTATAATAATTCTTTCTTTTAAATAAGATACATATAATAAAGTTTATGACCCATCACTACTGAAATTCCAGTAGAGATCACAAATGCCACTTTATATATTTAGTGATGTAGTCCAACACTCAAAAGACAAATAATCATCAGGCACTGTTCATGTAATTCAGGTACATGAACAACAGGTGGCAGTAAGTTCCTGGGGTAAGTGTCTTGAATAATGAGATTTGAACTCAGGTGTGCTGATTTTAGACTATGACCCAGAAAAATATGGATTTCCAGAATTTTACAGTTTCATAAAGAATATACTTTCTTAGTCTGTATTATTTTAAGTACTATGTTCATATGTGTTTAAAGGTCAGACACGTAAAAGCATTTCAAGAAAATACAAATATATAATTTGTCATCTTTCACAATAATCCTTGTTAACTATAATTTAAAGCTTGGTCTCATCCTCAGACTACAACTAAGATGTTTTTTTCTTATCCATTAGATCTTTATTTTTAAACCAAACTGCTTCCTGACTAGATCATGGTATCAAGATTTCTACTTGATTTACCAACAAAAGAGCCGTGGCTCTTTTCTCAGGTTGAAAAACTTTCTTTTCTTCAGTTTCTATCTCAGTTTTTAGAGAAAGGACTTTGGGAATGAGGTAGAAGTATGTGATTCCACTTCTTCTTTAGAGATTTCCACTTCTAGTTCTTCTGCCTCTTCAGAGAATCTATCAAACAACAATGTATTGCCACAGAAAGCACAAAGCATTATTTTTTTTGCTATTATGAGATAAATATTAATTCTAAGATGCAAAAAATAGCAACATCCCTCTTCCTAATGAGTATTTCTAAAAATAACTTCTGACTTACTGTAACTTGAAATTCACATGTGATGAATTTCCCTAATAAATCCATAAAGGCCTGCAACATTCACAGATTCCCTTCTTTCACACATAGGCTCTTTATTTTTCCAAGCTAAGACATATAAATTTAAACTCACACCAAAACATCAAATTAAAGAACCCACACATTTAAGTACTTTTTATACTGAGATGTATAACTGTTGCATCAGTGCTAAGCTGGCACATTGTACTAAATAGTGTCCACATTGCCAGTGAACGTTAAAGGTAACACTGATGAGGCTTGGCATTGTGCTAGAACTGTAACAATTTAGAAGCAATGTAAGCCCTAGTTCTTGCTTCAATATATTCACAATCTTGTTGAGGAGATTAAATCCCAAAATGAAACAATTCTATATTAGCATAATATGTACACAAGTTCATATTCATAAGAGTCAGTATAAATAGTAAGATGTACAATGGATTATAGAATATAGGAAGGTTTCATGGAGGAGAACTTATACTTTTCCTAAGTATATGCAAGAGTCAATAATTATTCATGAGAGGGGAATGAGGCTCACAAAGGGAGGGAGGTTACAACAATCCTGGTAGTATTGTAGGTCAAATGGGGACTGGATGGAGTAGGAATTAAGGTGAGAAATATAGCCAAGTAACATTGTGGGCATTCTTAATGACAAAGTTTGGATAAAATGATCAAGTTATAAAACTTTTCATCTGGCCCTGTATAAAGAGTGGAATGTAATGTTTAAAAATGCAGGCTTAGTTCAGAGAAGGTCTGTAGTTAGGATTAGAGACAGAAGAAAAACCAGATGTGGGAACTGGTAAGGACCAACTCATGACATGAAAAGAAAAAGGAGGGATCATGACATTCAGCAAAACCATCAACATTACTAGAAACCCAAAAACAGAGAAAGATAAAGAGTTCCTTCTCAAAAAAAAGAATTCTTTCTCATAGGAGTGAACGTTGGAGGGTGATAATACATGCTCAAAAGAGACAACTGAAAATGTGGCACCAAGTAGAAGAATAAAATCAAAAGAAAAATACTGTTGGCTTTTGTAGCAACTGAACACAACCTATCAATACCATTAGCATCCACAGCCCAAGGTAACGCCTTCTATTTCTCCTCTAAATGTTCAGTACCATTTATCTTTCCTTCACAGAGATCCTGCATTTAATGGCTGTCACATTTCACAGGAACTTTGAATGTAACACTGTCATTTCTTCGGAACCAGTGAGAAGTCTTATGCAAAAGTCCTTGCAGAAGACAATTTTCAGATAAGATATGCACTTGTCATATCTGCAGTGAGCATCTGTCAGCTTTGTCATAGGCTGCACATTGAGAATTAGTTTCTAATCCTTAACACCCCAGGTTCTCCATGCTGCTGCTCCTGGGTGGGTTGAGACATGTAAATTAAGTTTAGTTTATTTGATCTGCATTTGACTAATTACACTACTGTCAAAGAAGTAACAGATAAAAAATATTTTTAAGTCGCCCATATGACCTAAGCCCATTGAGAATGAATGAATGAAACTATAAATAGCTTTTCAACAGTAAGCAGAGCTACAATGACAAAACATGTTAATATCTTTCCCACTATGGAACTATGTAATATTGCCCATGAAAAAAAGTAGATCATAGATCATTGTCATTTTGAAATAAATAAATAAATAAATGGTATGTATCAATTTTTACAGCAAGGAAACTGAATTGTAGGTCATGTGGGTAGTTAATAGAAGAGCTTAGCTTCAAATTCAAATCTTGACTATCTGAATTTTTTTTGTTACCAGAATATATATCACAAGTTTACTAATAAATCAATAACTCCCTATTATTGTGCTTCATGTTTTATATTGTTTGATCTCCCCAAAGCAGGGCAGGGTCACACTCTAGCTGGCATGTATTATTAAACTTCTTGGTATATGGTATATGTGTTTATGAGTTTGTTTGTTAATTATGTGATCTTACCAACAATCTACCAAATAAACAATAAGCTATCTGTCATAGTCTATAAATTAATTGTTCTAGTTCATCAAGAGTCTAGCTATTAGAGAATTATCTGGAACTGATTTTTGAAAAATAACACTTAGGACAGTGGTTACATTGAACACAAATTAAGATTCCTTTGATAATGCAGAAAGAAACTGGAATCCTACAGAGTCTCGGGGTCATCATTGCTCATTGGCAGCAGATTGGGAGTCCTACAAAAGAGCTGAGTGTTTATAGTTCCAAGAGTGGTAACTATTTGGTAGCAACAATTTATCTATATGAAGTAATATCATGTCAGGTTTTTTTCTATGTTCTATAGCTCCCACTCAATGAGAGGTACCCTGGATACCATTACTGAAAGGCTAGTTAGATTCAGCATATGTTAGATATAGAGTACAAGATGATTTTGTCCATTTGTGATGTCTTATTTGGAGAGCCTCCCTACTCTTAGTGACCATCTGGTCCCTCATGAAGGACTAATTAAAGTAGCAGAGAAGGCACAGATAAAAGTGAAAAACTCACCTGTGTGTGCCTTCCTTCTAAGGTACTCTATTCAGGTGAATGTCAAGGTCACATTGCGCTATTTTTATTTTCATAAAAATTTGGGTCCAGAGGTTAACATTAAATAAATCAGTGACTGAATTTAGTGCCAGACACAGGTCTTGCTAACATGTAAATGCCTGTCTCAGAATCTGATTCAGCATAGATCTGCTGTTTTCATTGTCTCTGTTTTTTCTGGTTAGTTTTAGGCTCTGCATGACCGTAATAGGGGTTTTTGGAAGTATTTAGGCAAATAAATCAATTAAGCAAGGTCTAGGGATATGGCTCAGTGGTAGTGTGTTTGCCTAACATGCAGGAGCCCTAGGTCCAACCATTAGAACCACAAGAAAAAGAGAAAAAAAAACTAAACAAGTCCCTTAGCTTTGCTCAAATTAGCTGTACATGTCTCTTTCACTACACACATGAGGAAAATATCCTATCTCATTTATTCTGTAAGAGAATAATCAAATGATTGCTCTTTACCCAAACTCCAAAAAAGCATCTACTGAATAAGAAGTCATCCATATTGCAGTGTTCTAAGCTAGGGATATGACCAAAGTCAATACTTACGTAAGTACATGAAAAACAACAAAAAATTAGAAGGACTTCACCGCATCCCTTGCTGCCTACCTTATCATCTTCATCTATAGACCCTATTGTTGAAAATCTTAAGAGTTCCACATGTTAGGTATCAGGTGTTTCTGAATTTGGAAACTGGTGTTGCACAAAAGGGGGCACAACTCAAAGGTGTCTTCACACTATAGTCCTTAGCTATTGTTTTAATGTATTTCTCTGAAAGAGATGAAATAATAAGAGAATCATTTTAGAATACTGGAACACAACATCAAGCACATGGTCAACTACTTTCTGGCTTTACATTAACTTGTACATTACTATAAAGAGTTATCTTTCGCCTCTCTCCACCTATCCTTATGAAAATAGCAACATTACTTATCTGCAACATAGCTAAGACTCAGGAGCTTAGCAAAAAAGGCCTTTGAGCATGAAGTTCATGCATTTTTACTCATGTGCTTCCTTCAAGGTAAGGCCCTACAGAATTTAATTCAGAGTCTATACACTTGGATTTTAACATAATTCTAACCAGGTTTGTATTCTTTATCTCCTTCCTTACAAGACATTAGAAACAACATGTTAAAAACGGAACAGTGAATCTTAAAATAAAGACAGCAGAACACTTACAGCAAGGAGGGGAAAAGAATAAACCTGAAAAAAACTGATAAAATAACTCTGCAGTCTGGGAATATTCAGTGTTGAAGCAAGCATTCTTATAGCCTGTAATAGCATCATGGAATACATCACACTGAGAAGTTAAAAATCATAGCATGGTCCCTGAGTCATTGAGAGAAGGGGAAATTATATTCCACATATTCTGCCTAAGGAGGCGAGGAAGTGTGCAACACATTTTCAAAAATGCTGTAACCAAAGTGGTTAAATTAAAAATCATTAAAATGCAAAGAAGTAAATTTAAACTCCAGAAAATTCTGCTATCCAGAAAGATTCCATTTTCAGAGTTCCATCTGTTGCTGAGGCTTTGCTCCACATCATTGTAAACTCATCCTCTACAGCCTTGGTCATCTCTTGGTAAAATGATGATTTTGCATCTGATACTCTCCCTTACAGAGGAAAATACATTTATATAGTTTGGCCAAACTTTTTAACTCTTGAAAGAAAGGGATAGCTTATTTTTCATTGCATATATTATATGCTTTTAGGGGGTAATACAGTGTGCTCATTCTTTCACTAGCTGTGCATTTCCAATAGAAAATCTAGTGTAAATTGAGACACCCTTCAAAGTGAAAGAAAATTATCCACAATTTACCTTTGCAGTAGATGGTGGGTCCATTTAGATCATCACAAAATTAGTGTGATTTCTCAGCACTTATTTTCATTTTACCTGTAGCAACTGTAACTTTGACAATTTCTCTGACAGTTTCGTAACTTACATTTGCTGAAAATACAAAAGGAACTGAAGCTACCAATGTTTATAAGGTACAGTTCACAGATTTTAGAAAAGTGTAAGAGTAATGGGCCAACAACACAAGGAGGATTGAGATGAAAAGGAAGCCATGTAGAATAATTCTAAGTACTACTGGAAGGGCTAAAAGAGTGTTCCTTAGGGAAGGCAATGCTGTAAGAAAGATTTAGAGGAGGAAAAAGATATGATCAAGAAGGTAAAAAATGTTGGCATAAATTTCTGAATAATGAAAATAGTCATATTCCAAAGGAAGTTGCCAATATGAGCAAGATAGAGAAAATCTGTTTCTTTTTGCCTATTCTTTGATGGAAATGGTGGGTGGCAGAATTAGAGAACTAGCAGGGGTAAATTTTAAATCATTAAGAACCCTTTAGTGTTAAGTAGTAAAGGCTAGGAAATGTAGATAAACTATGAAAAGTTATAATATGAATAGACAGAATAAAAACCATCAGACAAAACTACATTACCAAAATTATCTAGAAAGAAAGAAATGTAATAATACAGTATTTCAGAGCTACACTTAGCAAAGACATATAATTTTTCTTCAAACAACAACAAAAGAAAAGACTATAACTGATTGAGCGAAAAAGGAGAAGAAGGAAACACTCAAGGCAGTGATGCAAACCTTTTAGAGACCAAGTGCCCTTACTACAATCCAAAACTTACTTATTTATTGCAAAGTGCCAACATGGCAATTAAACTGGAATACTGAGGTTGAAGTTTAGAAAAAGCAATTGTTATCTAATTTTTAGCAGCTGTGCTAAGGTGACTTGCCTTGTATGAAGACAGATAGGACTCTGCATGCCCGCTGTGGAACATGTAGCATACATTCATTGCCACTGACCCAAGACATAAAAGATGCATAAGCAAAACCCTATTTGTGGAGACCCATTTTGAGTGAACTTTATAATTTTGTCACCAGGGTTTGAAACATTGCTTGACTTACATTCCCATTGCCTTAAATATTAGCAGAATCTTTTTCTCCACTCATTAACAGTCAACTACCCATGGATAGCCTCTAGGCCTAAGTCAAAGCAAGGATTTCTATGTGGAAAAGACATGAAAACCAGGGTACTTTGTTTGTTTGTTTTCTAGTTCTAGAGATTGAACCAAGAGCCTTCACACTGAGCTACATGTCCAGCCACATTTTGATTTTTATTTTGAGATAGAATCTTACTAAGTTACCCAGGTTGGTCTTGAACTTGTGCTCTTCCTGTCTCAGTCACATTCAGTGCTGAGGTTATCAGAGGTCATTTTTAAGAGTCTATGTCAAAAGATCTATAGTAGAAATGCCTTTGTAAAAGTGCAGCCATCCTGAAAAAGCACTAGGAATCAATAGCCCAGATAAAATTTTTGTGGTTAGCATCACATCAGCAAAATGGAAGAATAGATACCTCCAAATTTCTGGCCCTCCACAGATGCACTGAAAAGTAAGCAGATGCTTCTGGGAAGATGACAGAGCAGTAAGCAACAGAGTAAATAGGCTCTCTGAGAGGCACAGTCCAGACACTAGAATAAAGCATCATGGGGAAGACAAGTACAAAAGAAGTATATAAAGTGAGAACTGAACCACACATAAAGAGTAAAAAGAAAAACTGAAACAAAGAAGAAGGCAGTAGCTGGAGGCACCTTCACCCAGTACTGGAACCACTGTGCCAGGGGAGCTATTTGAACCTGGGGATGGACAGTCATAGTGATAGTAGTGGCTGGCGACTCCAGAGACCTCTACAAAGAGACATGAGTGGTAGACACAGAGGACTGCATTGGTTGGCAGTGAGTGCCAACCAGAGTCCTCCCATGGGAAAGAGTGACTGGCTGGTAGCCATTTTGGAGTCAGGCCCAATAAGCTGGGAACCAGAACTACTGCTGGCTTCCTCCAGCAGCTCCTAGCTAGGTGCAGACTGGTGGAAATTCCTTGGACTGAGTCCCAACCCTGCATGAATTCCAGTGGCCATTGAGGAGGTTTCCCACAGGTAGCCCACTCAGTCAGGAGGCAGTGGTCAGCCACAACCCCTCATGCATTCAAACAGCCATGTTGGGGGCTTCCTGCCAGTGACCAGCTCTGTCCAGAGTTGGTGGCCAGCCCAGCTTCTGCACATACTCCATCAGCCATCTGGGAGCTAGGGCAGGCAGGGAAAAGCAGCAGACAGCACACTCAGTGGTCACCATCAGATACCCATAGCTAGCACTGGCTAGAAAAGCCAAAGAGTCTCACTTCAGAGAAATTGTAGCCAGTGCTGGAAGTACCTGGGACCCCAGTACACAGTTGTTCAGAAGAACCCAGAAATATGTCAATACCAAGAAGCAAAAGGCAATCTCTGGCCTCCAACCCAAATAGAGTTGGTCCAGGAAATGTAAACAAAGAAGAGACTGGCAGTAGCACACCTGAAATTTCTGAAGCGATGGCAACTGAAGTAAAGAAACAACTTCATGAGGCTATAAAAGAAATTAGAACAGAAATGCTATTTCAGATAAAAGAAGAAAGAAAAGAAACATGATAAAAGAATTGCTAACCACCTCTAAAGAAGACATAGATAAAAAATGGAGGAATAGGAGAATATAGAAAAATAAGGGAAACCTTGAATGAACAATGTAAAAAAATTTAGAATACTTGAAACAAGATTCAAAGAGATATCTAAGAAATTAAAAACTCCATTAAAAGCTGGCAAAACCACTTGAAAGAAACACTTTCCAACCTTGAAGACAGATTTGCAGCATGTGATCAGGAAAGAAAAAAGCTCTTAAAAATAACAAGGGACCAGGAAGTAACAATTCAACAGCTGCAAGACAATCCAAAGAAACATAACTTAAGAATAGGTCTGAGTAAAAAACTCAGCCACCTGATATTTGACAAAGGGGCTAAATATGTCCACTGGAAGAAGGACAGCCTATTTAATAAATGGTGTTAGAAAAATTGGCTCTCCACCTGCCGAAGACTGAGACTAGATCCATGTATATCACCATGCAGAAAACTGAAGTGTAAATGGATCAAAGAACTCAATATTAAAACAGAAACACTAAATCTATGGGAATACAGGGTAGGTAGAAGTCTTGGAGACATAGGGGTAGGCAGAGAATTTATGAACAAAACGCAAACTACATGGGAAACACTTCAAAGAATCAACAACTGGGATCTCATATTATTGAAATGTTTTTGCACTTCAAAAGAAATCACCAACAGAGTGAAAAGAAAACCCACATAGTGGGAAAGAATTTTAGCTAGCAACCCCTCAGACAAAGGACTTATATCCAGAACATATAAAGAATTGAAAAACTTCAAGCTCCCCAAATTCAAAGACCCTCTCCAAAAATGGGCATCTGAGATGAACACACAGTTCTCAGAGAAAGATATAGAAATGGCAAATAAATACATGAAGAAATGTTCACCAT
>PVLA01010643.1:0-61279 GCA_004027455.1 Hydrochoerus hydrochaeris
ATGAAAAAGATAAAGCCTGACAGTCGAATCATGTTTGGGAAATTATAGAGTAGGGATAGGGAGGGCTGTGGCTGTGTCACTACAAGAGATGAGAGCCCAGCCCCACAGGGGTCTCACGTTTAAACAGCTGAGGGAAGAGAGGAATAAGATAATTGTTATGTAGAAAGCATAAAACAATTTTATGTATAATGGGGGAGTCTTTAGGAAAGACTGCCCAGAGTCCTATAGCAAAAAGAATAACTAATAGAATGTAAGGGGTCAGGAACCAAATAGGGTAACAAAACATGACCTAGCCTGAAAGTTGTGGCTGTGGGCTCTTGGTGAGATAGACTGGTGGGAGACAGGAGATGTGATGACCACTCAGAATGTCAGGGGAGTTAGGGCTAGGGGCACTGCTTAGCTTGAGTAATGTGGAACCAGGGTGGCAGTTTAGTGACCTTGGCTGTCATTGCAGTTGCGAGAAAGACCAGGCCACTCCACTTTGGTTGTAGTCCTACTGAGTGATTTGAGAAATAAAGTCTGGACCATTATCTGACTGGATACTCTGATTAGACCAAACCTTGGAATGATTTATTGTAACAGGACTTTAGTAACTACATCAGCAGTCTCCCTGGTTGTAGGAAAGGCTTTTATCTATCCTGAAAAAGTACAAAGGTAAGAAGATACTTGAGAGTTTTGTGGCCAGGCATGTGTCTAAAATCTATCTGCCAGTCCTGACCAGAGGTGTGTCCATGAGAGGAAGCGGGTGGTATGTGTCCTTGAGGAGAGGGTTTAACAGAGATGACAGCTGTGAGTAATCTGAAGGGTGATAGCCCTCAGAAAAGGATGTGTAATTACTGGGGCTAGAAGTCTGTAGAGGGCTGGTGATCCCACATGAAAATGGTTGTGTAGGTATCAGTGATGATACCTAAGGCCTGCTGATCTGGGAGAACACGTTTTGATCCCTGGAAAATCCATGCCTGAGTGTTTTGTGTGTAACCTGGCCTATGAAGTAATTGTAGTTGCTTTGGTGAGTAATTAGGTTGAGGTAGAGCGTTTGGGACTAACGGGAGATGAGGAGGACATAGCCTTTATGCAGCTAACTTGGCTTGTGTATCTGCAAAGGCATTGCCCTGAGTGATGGGATCTGTAGAATTCTGGTGTCCTCTACAATGACTAAATGCTGCTTACTCTGAGAGTTCGGCTGCTTCTAGGAGGTTAAGGATGAGAGGTGCATTAATGATGGGGGTTCCCTGAGTGCTGACAAAACCCCATTCTTGCCAGATGGCGGCATGGGAGTGTAAAATGCTAAATGTATACTTTGAATCAGTGTATATATTTATGACTTTGTCCTTTGCTAGTTAAGAGCCCTTGAAAGGGCAATAAGTTCTGCCCTCTGGGAAGATGTCCCAGATGGCAGTGGATTAGTCTCTATGACTTTTGACTGGTTGACTATTGCATATCCTGCTCTCTTTTGATTGCCTGTGTTTGTTGAACTGCCATCTATGAACTGTGTGTCAAAGGCTAAAGAGAGAGGTGTGCTACTGAGGTGAGGGGAAGGGGTGGGAGTCATCTGTAAGACTCAATACAGTCATGGTGAGGGTGGCCTTCTGAGGTAGGAAGCAAAGTTGCTGGGTTAAGAGGACCACTAGTTGCAATGGAGATGGAAGGGTCCTGAGAGAGGACTAGATGCACCTGTTGAAGGCGAGAAGGCATCATCAGGGCAGGGAGTGTCTTATGTGAGATAATCTCATTTAGATGATGAAGTAAGTGTACTGTAATAGATTGTCCTAATGTGAACTTTTTAGCTTCCTGTGTCAGTAGGGCTGCAGCCGCAAGGGCTTGGAGACAAGATGCCCATTCTTTTACTGTGTTGTCTAACTGCTTTGACAAGTAGGCCAGTGCTTAAAAAGAAGGTCCCTTTTTGTGTCCCAGTATATCTACAGTATTGTGACCCTGAGAGGTAGTGTACAGAGTGAAGGGTTGAGTGAGGTCAGGAAGGGTAAGGGCTGAAGCCCTTAGGAAAACCTCTTTCCGTTTATGAAAGGAGGCATCTATAGGTGTAGTGAGGTCTAAGGGTTCTAATAAGGGGCACTTGGAAGCCTTGTAGATGGATTGGGCTAGAGCTGCAAAGTTAGGAATCCAGAGGTGAAAGAAGTTAGCCAAAACTTAGGAAAGATAGGACCTGTTGTTCGGTTGTGGGCACCTGGAGGTCCCAAAGAATTGCCTTGCAATCTGTAGTGATGGAACAAGTGGTAGGAGTGAGAGAGAACCAGATACTTGACCTTTGGGGAAGCTATTTGGGCTTTAGCAGGAGAAACCCTGTACCCATTACCAGGGAGAAAACTAAGGAGACTGGCTGTATGTTGTATGGCTAACGTATAGGATGGAGAACACAGGCAAAGGTCAACAGTGTATTGAAGAAGAGTTCTGGCTTTGAGGTCAAGAGCTGCAAGGTCATTAGCAAGAGCTCGGCTAAAGAAATGAGGACTATCTCTGAACCCTTGAGGGAGCACTGACCAAGTAAGTTGTTGAGATCTGAGAGTGTCTGAGTCAATCCACACAAACGCAAAGAGATCCTGACAATCAGGGTATAGGGGGATGGTAAAAAAAAAAAAGGCACCTTTAAGATCTAGGACTGTGAAGTGAGTGGTGGAGGGAGGAATATGAGAGAGCATAGTACAAGGGTTTGGCAACACTGGGTGAACTGGGGTAACAGCATCATTGATTACCCTAAGGTCTTGTACCAGACAGTAGGACCCATTAGGATTGAGTACCAGGAGAATGGGAGTATTGTAGGGTGTAGGGAGTATAGGTAGGTTTAAGAAAACCATTGGCTAAAAGACACTTGATTATAGGTTTAAGTCCCTGTAAATGTTTGGAAGCTATAGGATATTGGGGAATGCAAAGAAAGATTGAAGGATCCCTGAGATGAATTAAAACAGGCATGGCATGGGTAGCACGGGTGGGGCTGGAGGTGTCCCAGACTATGGGATTGACCAGAGAAGAAGGGAGAGGAGGGGATGGGGGTGCACTGTGGTGGCATTTGGAGGAAGAGAGCTGTGGGGAGGGAGAGGGTAAAGGAGAAGTTAAGCTTTTGGTGGAGAGCCCTACCTAAAAGGGGTGTGGGACATGTTGGTATTACCAGAAAGCTATGGGTAAAGAAGAGAGTTTGGAACCTGCATGGAAATGGAATGGGCCCTGTTTGAAGAGGCTGTGTAGGTTGGCCATCAACAGCCACTGCAGAGACTGAGGATTTAATATAATGACCTGCAAACTCAGGAAGAACACTATACATGGCCTTCATGTCTACAAGTACAGAGAATGTCTTACCTGAGACCTCCAGTGAGACTTGGGTATCTGAGAAGATGGGGGCTGTGGACCTCAAGTCCCATCAGTCTTCAGTAGCAAATCCAAGTAGATCAGGCAGTGATAATGAGATATCCTGTGAGGGCAAGGAGTTAGAGGATGGCTTATTCATCCTCTGGAGGCTAGGACAGCCACTCTTCCAGTGGCCCTTGAGATTGTAAAGGAGGCATTCTGTTGCCCCCATGTCCTTTCCTTTTTTTTTTTTTTTTTTTTTTGAGACAGGGTCTCTCTATACAGTTCAGGCTGCCTTGAGCTCAATTTGTAGCCTAAGCTGGTCTCAAACTCTCAATGATCCTCCTGCCTCAGCCTCCCAAGTGCTGGAATTAAAGGCATGAGCCACCACACCCGGCCCCAAGCCTTTCTTGTCACACTTGAAGCATGGTCTGGGGATGGGCTCTGGCAGCTCCACTTTGTTTTGGTTTACTTGTTTTACAGCCCCAAGTGCCACTGCTAAAAATCAGATTACTATTTTTCCTCCTTTTGAGTTTTATCTCTGCTGTTGAAAACACAAAAAGCCATATTAAGAAGGTCTCCTTGTGGGGTTTGAGGGCCAAATTTAGCCTTTGTCTTGGGATCTGGCCCACAGGAGGAGGTATCTGTCTCCTCTGAGGTCACAAGACATCTGGTCCTCTGTGCTGGCTCCTGTGAGGCCCCAGCCCTGTCTGACTGCCTATAATATTTTTTAAATTTTATTTAAAGAGGGAAAAAGCAAAACAGAAAAAGGGATAGAAACAATACAGAATTTCAGAAAAAAATAAACAGAAATCACCAGTTGATAAATTACATATTGTCTTCTTAGACATAGTTGCTCAAGTTACAAAATTAAAGCATATAGAGTGGACATTCAAACAGTGAGGCTGCAAAGCAGTTCAGTGATCCAAAACAACTTAGCAACATGGTTATCAATCCTACACACTTAAACATAAATGCAGTTATATTCTTTAGAGCACTTTCTGTTCCTCCTTTTACTTTTTAAAAATTTTTTTAATTTAAAGAGAAACAAAAGCATGTAAAGGGTAGAGATAATACAGAATTTAAAAAAAAGATAAACAATAAGAAATCACTAGTTGATAAATTACATATTGTCCTCTTAGAAATAGTTGTTCAAGTTATAAAATTAAAGCATACAAAGTATGCTTTATGGCATTATTCAGACTGCTCAATATCTAAGTATCTCTAAGTATAGTAGCACATATATAGCATATACATTGCATAAATTTTGTTTAAAAATTATCATTTGACTCGTGACCTCATGTTGGTTTGACTTGAATCTGCCAGCTGGAGCACAAGAAAAAGGCAGATGTCTGGATCTGAAAGAAAATATTTATCATCATAAACAATCCCAATTTTATATTTGAAGATGTAAATATACCATAAGGTCAGCAATAATGAATTATCTTAGCCATATGAACTTTAGTTGGGATGTCTCCCATAAAGCTATGGTGATTATTGGGGCCTCCAATTAATGAATAAGAACTGGTTAAAGTTAACAGGCAGCCCTTTCTTATCCATTAATTGAAGTCTTGTCTAATCTCTTCTCACCCTAAGGGATTTTGTTTAACCAATTTTAGCATCATTTTGACCAAATGGCAACCTAGTTGGAAGCATGCTTTTTAAATCTATAACCTGAATAAACCTTAATTAAATGATTTGAAAATGCAAAAGGAAAAGGAAAAGAGAAAAGATTGTTGAGCTCAAATAAAAAGGAACAGCTGTTTATAGAGCAGACAAATGGACAAACATGGATAGATGATCTGTATGGTATAAACAGACTGGACAAGCAGATTGACAGACAAATTGACAAACATCTTACAAAATCAGAGTACACTCAAATATATTTGGCCAATTTGAACTATAATAAATAGATGAGTATGAACCTTTTGGTAGGTCAATTCACAGAAATCTCTTGAAATAAGAATAGAAGAAAAGGAACTTAATTTATGGTTTATGAGATAAGTCAATGAGGGAAAAAGGAACATGAATATGAACTAGTACCTCAGGACCAGCCTGTTCCCAAACAGAGAATAGTGACTGAGGCTGAGAAGGCTGTGGAATGGGAAATGTACTTGGCCACTGAGCAGTTAAGAGTGATCAGCATAAAATGACCACCGTCACCATGCAACAGGGAAGCACAAGATTATGACTGGTTACTGTGAGACCCACAACAAGATAACTGTGGCCGAACACATGATGAGGGACTGCAAGATGGTGCCTGTCCTCCATGTGAGCCTCAGCAAGATGGCTGCTAAGGACCACATGGCAGGGGACCACAAGATGGTGGTCACGCATGCTGTCCGCTAGGCAGCTGAAACATGCAAGACCAAGGATGGTGAGCTGGTGGGGAGAATGGCAACACAGGAGTAATGGGATGGAAGTGGGGCCATCTGACAGGGTACATGGCTCAAGCTTAGGGAACTGAGTCTGAGAGCAGGGAGAAGAGGTAAAGGAAGAGTTAAGAGATTGCTGGGGGTGAGGAAAAGGAAGAGAATGAAACAGGGGGCTCAGAGGCCTGTGGTTGAAAAGGCCAAGGGGTTTGGACTTGGGGATATGGGGGAGGAGCAGTAAAGACAAGAGGCACATCGTCTAAGGGGTGTGGGAGGAAGGAAGTAAAGATCCTGGTGGAGCAGAGTGAGCCAGAAGTGTTTGGGCCACCATACAAGACAATGAGACAAGAACACATCCTCAAAGTGAAAAAGGCCTGAAAATAAGGGATTTCTGCCAACTTGCCACTGTCGTGACCAAAGTATAAATAAAAGATCAGCTGTTTGTTTTTTATAGCCTTTTTAGACCAAGAACACCAAGGTTACAAACCAGGCACCCCACAGTTTGTGTTTTTGGGGGGACAGGAAGTGGTACCCCCCCATGGCCAAATTAGAGGTGAGCCAAGAGAACAACTTTGCCTCAGGGTATAAGAGCTTTAGCTCCTCCCAAGGAACATGAAGGCTATCCTGGGTCACACTTATCAAAAGAAGTCATCACCTGTTTTGAAAGTGTGACACAGAAGGTCCCAACACCCATTCTCACTGAGAGTGCAGGGTGGGGTCCCAGAGGACAAGAGGGTAACAGTTTTGCCTCGGGCTGTCTTACACAAGGAACACAAGAACCATCCAGGGATGGCAACAGACAGGTTTTCTGACACAAGCTTGTGAATCTCGAAGGCTGAAAACAGCTTTGCCTTGGCCATGCAAGGAACGTGAAAGGTGTTATCCACGGAAACAGAAAACTTAGGACAGCAGCTCACCGGTGATGAATGGGAGGGTTGGTGTTGGATGTAGGCTAGCAGCCGCAGATAAGCAGGTCCCAGAGGAAGAAGAGGTTCATAGGCGGGGGACCTTGAGCTGGGAGTGACTCCCAGGAGCCAGTGCACTCTGCCATTCTGAGCCCAAAGGCACCAAAATGTTAGAGTTTTGTAAAGCAACAGAGAAATAAAAAGTAAAAAAAGAAAAGAACGAGTTTGCTGAGGACGTGGAAAGGACCACACAACCCATGGCAGCTGGGCTATCGCCTTCGACTGGATATAGAGGATGGGGTATATGTGACCTTTGGCCAGATGTGGCACTTGATGAAGAGCTGATTGGAAGTTTCTTCCTGCACACAGGGAAAGGAAGGAGGAAGCTGTAATCAGGAAAGAAGGAGGAAGTGGCTGACAGGATAAGCGTTCCCGATTTGGCCTTCTACAATGTTAGACTACTGCCATAATGTCCTGTAATTTATTCTAAGGCAAAACTCTTTCCAGAACTGTTACATGAGAGAAAAGAAAACCTGTTATGTTGAGAATAACTTAATTTGACTTAATTTGAGTTTGCCTGTGCAAATGACTTGAATTGATTTTATCCCACAACCAAAGATAGCAGATGCCTTTTGTTTATACATTCAGTAAGAACATCAAGATCCTCTCTGTGTCAGGCACTGTGCTGTGTAATGGAGAAGAAGAAATGAAGAATACATCCTCATGCAGTGCTGAGGATTTATACATTTTCTGTCTTCAAAAAACCTACTGTCAGGCCAGGGATTTAGCTCAGCGGCATAAGCACCTGTCTGGCAAGTGTGAAGTTGTGAGTTCAATCCCCGGTACCGCAAAAAAAAAACAAAAAACAAAAACAAAAAAAACCCCACTGTCACTGGGAATTTAGCTCAGTGGCTTAAGCACCCCCTCCCTATATGCACAGTGCAGTTTCTACTCTTTCTTCAACCTTATTCTTGTATTGTTTTGTTTTTTTTTTAAGACAAGAGTCTCACTATGTATTCCAGGCTTGCCTTGAATTCACTGTGTATTCCAAGTGGCCGGCCTCAAACTTATGGCGATCCTTCTGCCTCAGCCTCCTGAACACTGGACTTGTAGAGATGTGCCATCATGCCCAGTTAGATTTATTGCATAAAGGTACAGTTGCAGATATAAAATCTGCTATCTGAGTCCTCAAACTGAATAATTAACCAGTTTCTTATTTCATAATCCTCTTCAAGAATGTAAATCTGTAGCTCTCAAGGCTTGTCAGTAGCAGTGCTCATGTCAACTCCTACCTAAAACTGAACATCACACTCTCTGCCCTACTACTGTGGGTCCTCCAGTAACTACCAATTTTTTATTTTAAGAGAAAATCTTGCTAAACTCAGTAGGCTGGGATTAGTGCAAGTACAACAACAGAGCTGAGGAAATCACTCCTATCCGTTAAAAAAAAATTTTTTTTTTTTTTTGGTACCAGGGATCAAAGTTACAACCTTACACTTGCCAGGCAGGCACTTACACCACTGAGCTAAATGCCCAACCCCTCCATTTAAATTTAAAGAGCACCCCAGGACCATTCCTCTATCTAAGAGAGGTAGAGAATAACCTAATGAAAACCCGGGAGATCTTTGCCACTCTGGACTAACTTCAATCACCTTATTAAAGGTTCATGAATATGTACTACAGCTCATAAATGTAATTTATGCTGAGATTACAGCACCCTGTCAATCACTGCTGTCAATCATGCCTAGAGACTCAAGGGGAGGTACCTAAGATAAGGTGAGTAACCCTTAAATTCCAAAAACCTGATTTATCTGTGTGCCATGTTGTGCTGCTGTGTGATGTGTTCTGCATGCAGTGGTTTTTGCTCTCCTGTCACCCCAGCACCACTTTTCTATTCATACTGTATTTTTGTCAGTGTGGACTTACACTGAGCAGAACTTTCTGTGATCTTCAATAAATATAATAGCTTTCTACTTGCCATCAGGAGTGTGTACTTGTAATTCATTGCCTGTTGTACACAAGTGCATGGATTTTACCTGCTGAATTCATCATGCAGTAACAGGATCAAACTTGAAATCCTCCTGCCTCCGCCTCCCAGGGTGCCTGGCTATCCTTTGCTTAAAAGGATACCTATCATTGGATATAAGGTCTACCATAGCCACTTGCAAGTAGAGTCATATTCTGCACTTTTGTTGAACGTGACTGTTAGGGCAATACACTATTCAGCATATGCCACTTGCCACGTAAAGGAGTTCACCAACCAATGAAATAATGTTTTCCACCAGCTGCCAGTGAGAACCTGAGACCTGCCAACAGCATGTGAGCTTAGGAAGGACACTTCCTCATCCTCAATTGAGCCTTGAGATAATTGTAGCCTCGGAGAGACCCTGCACTGGAGGCACGCAGCTAAGCTGTGTTGAAATCCCTGACCCACAGTAGAAAACTGTGAGAATATGATGAACACCATCATATTATAGGCAACTAAGTTAAAAATATAGTGCCAGGGACTTAGCTCAGTGGCATAAGCACCTGCCTGGTAAGCAGAAGGTCATGAGTTTGATCCCTAGTACAAAAAAAATTATATATAGCTAGGGATTTAGTTCGGCGGCATAAGCACCTGCCTTGCAAGCACATAGTCATGAGTTCGATCCCCAGTACCAAAACAAACAACAACAAAAAATTTTATATATATATATATATATATATATATAGTCAGAGAGGGACTGAACTCTCAAGGAAGTGATCAGAGAAAGACATCAGAATTGTGACTGGAGGCAGACCTGAAGAAGGCCAGGCCTCAAGATAAAAATGTAATGGCCAGGCCAACATACCCCTCTGAGGAATAAGCAGTAACTTGGACTTACACTGTAATTAGCAGCACCTGATTTAGGAAGTCCAGTCAGGCATCAGCTGCCTAGGTGGGCAGAACGTCTGGACCCATCCTTTCCCAAAAATGCCTTTGTTCTTCCCATGTATCCTTGCTTGACCTATTTCCCTACTGGAGCTATTTTGGCTAAGTGGCCATACTAGTAATCCTATAGATCGATTATAGTTTGACCCACGTTATACCCCTGTTGTGACTTTGCTATGTAAATCATCCCTGACAAAGAGCCTTAGTGCCAACTCACTTGGGACTTCCCTGTCTCTCAGGAGCTATTTCTCAATAAACCTTTCTTACTCCTAACCTCCGTAGTCATTTGGAATTCATTCTTCTATTTCAAGGGACACAAACTCAGCACATCTGACTCTACCAGGTTGGGAGTTATATTTCTCCTCTATAAACCAGAGGACAGAGGCAAATAAAATAAACTAGACTTTCAATTTGTTAGTTGTTAAAAAGGTTTCCAAGGAGGAAAATATAAAACTTCCCTGGTTTTACTAGCTCTTAGTTGACTTTAAAAATCACTAATTCTGGAAGTCACACAGCTGGGCAATACATTTCTAGCTTCCCATTAACTTTGCAGTAAAATCACACCTCTGATGTGTGGGTTATGACAGTTGCCTAGGTTACTTTTCCAAAACTTGAAGGCTGCTTTTGCTGAAAATACTTGACTAATCATGAGTGTCCAGATATATAATAGGTGACTAAAATGGGATTAAAAGCTTGGCACTTCTGCCTTCAATGTATCTGTCCTTGCTATCTCAACCCCTGGTTCAGAAATTACTTAGCTGTACACATAGACACATGGATGATTTGAAAGTGTTTTGTCAAGACTGTGCTCCAGGGTTAACTTGGCCCATGGCTTGCTGGAGTTGGCATGTGTTTCTTCTCCCCATTCTGTGCTTTTTTAGCAGCTCAAACACTAAAAATCTTGCAGCTCTATCATAAGGGCAGTACGTTTATTTGAGATGATGATACCACATGGAAGAGTAACTCAGTTTCTGAGCAAAGCTGACTGACTACCCAGTAGATCACCAAGTACAAGGCCAGGTTGTTTCCACACAAGAACATCTTTTGAAACTGCCCATAACTAGAAAGTTATCAGATCAGCTCAATAAGTAAGCCCCTTCCTTTGTAGAACAAGAAACCTAATGACTTCTTTTATCAAGTGCTGCCTCTTCCTGCTAGTGGAATGAACACACGGCAAAGAATCTTGGTCTATCTTGTTGATAACTTGTGGTTTAGTCCCCACTTCAACCCCAGGACTGGGCACTGAACCCAAAGCCATTTTTCATTTTGGACAAGTTCTCGCTAAGTTACCCAGGCTGGGGTCAAACTTGGAATTGTCCCACTTCGGCCTCCCATAGTGCTAGGATTACAGGCATGCACCATCATGCTTGCTTTGGTCTCATTTCTAGGTCTCATGCCACAAGATCCCACCCATCTGGTAAAAGGTTTTGCAGTGGTTTGTCATACAGCATAGGTGAGTGATTTTGATACCTGGAAGGTACTATGACAACAACTACCTGAGACATAGAAGACATTTTGGAGCCAACTGGTAGACAGAGACTAAAAAGATTGCTAAGTGTGTGTTAGAGCCTGAATCAGAGGGAGAGAACCACTGGCCTCACCAGGAGGTGATGCCCCCCTGGAAAGCAACACCATGTGCTGGCTGCTGTCAGAGTGGGGGCAGCCACGCCAGCCTCTCTCTGAGAGTCTGTGCCATTCCCGGACTGTGGAGGGAGATCCAGGCCTCACCAGGAAGTAATCCCAACAGGGAAACACCATCTTCATTGTTTTGTTGGGTTGGGTTTTACTCTCTTTTATTTTGTTAGATTATGTTAAATCTGATGACATTAGCAGCTATTTGAAAGATAACAAGACATATTATGGTAGCCATTTTTTATTTACTAGTGGCCTGTTTTGAAGTCCTTTATTGTATTCACTGTTTTGGTTTTATCGTTTCTATTCTATTCTGATCTGTTCAATTTTTACTGTGTCCGAAGGTATCTGCAGCTATTTTGAAGACAACAAAAGGTATTATGGTAACTATTGTTGGTTTCGTAAGGCTTTGAAGTTCTGTGCCACTTATACTGGTTTATTTTTGTTGGTTTTCTTGTGTTCTATTTTCCTGGGTTTTATTGTTTTTCAAATAAAATAAAATAAAATTTAATTTAAAAAAAAGCCTGAATCATCTTGGGTAAACATGGTAGAAATGTAGACTTTGAGGATGCTGATACTGAGAATACTAAATAGAATGAGGAACATTTATCGCCAACTGAAGGAAAGCGGTTCCTTGTTAGGATAGCAAAGAAAGTATAGCAATACTATCATCTGTAGTTATGTGAAAGTAGAAAATGCTCCAATTTCCTGGCTCAGGAAATTTCCAAACAAACAGGTTGACTAGTTTCTTTTTGCTGCTTATAGGGAAGAAAAACTGCAAGAAGAATTATCTCTTATAGGGAAGAGATAAACTGCAAGAATTACTTAACAACAAGAAGCCAGAACTTGATGGTTTTGCAACTATACAGTCTCTTGAACAAAGATCAGAATCAGAACTGCAGCTCACAGGAAAACTGCAAGTTCAAAGTTAGTCTACACTGCACAGTGAGCTCAAAGCTACCCTAGACTATGTAATAAAACACTATGTCCAAAAACAAGCAAAAAATCAGCACCAAAAATAAAGTGGAGTCTTCCCTAGCTCACACTGCTTAGACAGAAATAATACCAACTGGGTAGATTACACAACACATTTGTTTCCTTTGGTTCTGAAGGCTAAGTCAAAGGCAAGGGACCTGACAGATTTGGTTCCTAGTGAAGGCCTGCTTCCTGTCCTGTAGGTGCCACCTCAGTGTGTCCATACATTAAAAAGTGAGCTTTACTGTCTTTTCTTCTTATAAAGGCACTAATCCCACCACAGGGGACCTACTCTTATGATTTCATAGAAACATAACTACCTCTCAAAGGTCCCCTTTCTAAAAACTATCATATTAGGGATTAAAGCTTCATCATGAGTGGGAGCGGGGCACATCCGTTCATACCTGTAGCTTTAGTCTAAAGCTAAAGTAAAAGATGTCACTGTATAATATTATGTGAAGCCATTAGAGAGATCCAAAATGATGCCTCAGAAAACTAAAGAGATATATAGAACTCAATAAGGCATCTATGAACCCTCATTGTTCCTCAAATCTCAGCAGGACCTCAGGATACAAAAGGATATATATCAAACATATTTCTGGATGTGGCTTTCATTTAAGAAGATTCTCAGGAAACCACAACATTTTTGAAAGAGTTATATTTGGACACTTAGACAGAGAGACAGAGATAGTACAGGGTAATAGAGATTATAATTTCTGGACAGGAAGCAAATTAAGCTGCTTGATTATCCCTTTGCTTTTTTTATGGAAAAGTATGACTTAGAAAGTGGAACCAAGAGCTATTGATAACCATTCTTAGGCCTTAAGGATCAAACACAGAAAAGTCAACATTGGCCCAGTTGGATTTCAGAATTTCCATGGACCAGTGACTTCTTGGTGCCTCCTAGTTTCTTCCTGGTTCACCAATAATGTCTACACTTTGACTTCTATTTGTCAGGGTTCTCCACAGGAATAGAACAATAGGATGGATGGATAGGGAGATAGAAATAGAGACGCTTTATTATGGGGATTGGCTTGTGTGATTATGGAGCCCAAGAATACCCGGTATGCTGCTGTCTACAAGCTGGACATCCAGGAAGGCTGCTGGTGTAAATCACAGAGACTGAAGGCTTGAGAACCAGGAGTGCCCATCTCCAAAGCCAGGAGAAGATGGAGTCTCAGACCAAAGAAATAAAAGGAGCAAATTCAGTCTTTTTCCACCTTTGTGTCCTATCGGAGCTTACAATGGAATAGGTGATACCCAGCTATATTCATGAGAGTCATCTTTGTTACTAAATGATCAGATGCTCATCTCTTCTGGAAACACCCTTCCAGCCATACCCAGAAGTAATGTTATACTGGCTAACTGAATATCTCCACCCACTCAAGTGGACACATAAAATTAATGACCCCATTCTCTTATGCCTGGCTCACTGTTGTACCTTGAATGTAGAGGGAACAAAAAACTTGTCTCCTTATTTTCCATGTCCCACAAGTCAAGAGGATCTATACTTGTGGAAATATGTTTAATAACTGTACTCTAGGTGATTACATCTGGACTTGAGTTGATTTTGAGAGACTAGACTTCAAGCTGATGCTATAAGACAGGCATGTCCAGCCCTGGAAAGTCAGTAATGTGGCCCCACAAGATTGTAAACATTTACTATTGTTATACGATCTTTAGTAATATTTTTCATGACTCAACTGCACAGTGCTAGAATGTGGAGTGTGTAAGTGACAACAGAATTCTGTGTAGGAGAGAGCACAATGCATTGCTATATTTGTGAACATTGATTTTCAAGGATTAAGCACAAAGAGTAAAATTGGATCTAGCTGGGCCTGGTGGCACATACCAATATTCCCAGAACTTTGAAGGCTGAGGCAGGAGGAACCCCACAAATTTGAGACCAACTTGGACTATATAGTGTGTTTAAGACTAGCCTGAACTGCATAGCAAGACCCTGTCTCAAAAAAACTTTAAAAAACTGGATCAAAAATTTCTAACAAGCCTGGCAGACCACCTCGCGGGACCCAGGAACTCCAGCCAGTGGTGCATGTCGGGTCGGGCTAGACCTGGGCCCTTCCTACAACCCCCACCATCCCAACAGACCACCTCAAAGGACCTGGGAACTCCAGCCAGTGGCATGGGCAGGGCTGGGCCAGAACCGGGCCCCTCCCATGCCACCAAAGTCCTGGCCACCCACCTCAGGACCTAGGAACTCCAGCCCATGACACATGCCCCCACAGTTCCACCACTGCCATCAGGGACCCCACACACACCTCCTAGACCTAGTATTGCTGTTGATCTTCGGCTCCCACACCTCCCCCCAGAACCTTGGACTGCAGTGGATTAACCATGCAGTATCGAAGGGAGACTCACTAACCCCTCATCCAAACAGAAGACCTCAGCAGGCTTCCATCAGTGAGGTGAGTTTGCCCCTAAAACAGGAATAGAGTTTGCCACCTTCAGTGGGTAAATAGGAGCAATAGCAAAGCCCCCTCCAGAAGTAGGCCACTGGTGAGTGTGGCAAGTGGGTGGGTGAGTCCTTCCTTCACATAGAGAATATCAGGTAGGTTGAGGAGGGTGCCAATAAGGCCTCCTCCAATGTGGAGAAAATTAAGGGGACACCCAGAGACACAGTAGGATCCCAGCCAACGCAAACACTATAAACAGGGAGATCTGGTGACTCTGAACAACCTGAAGACATAATAACAGCAGGATCTAGAGGTTGATTTCCATCAGTACTCCTAGGCTTGTCAACCAAGGAAGAATATAGGACTCACTCAACAGGCCCTGCAGGAGGAATTCAGGTGACTGGCCCACCTCTTCATTGTGGAACCCAGCAATTGGACAAACATCAACCTTACAGTAGGACCCCAAAATACACACTACCAACAGTTGACCCTAGTGGGATTGAAGGACCAAATATTAACCTGAAAGGGGAAAATGGCAAAATGAAAAGGCAAAATGCAATTCAAACATCTAGTCCATCAGGAGCAAGTACAGGAGACATTGAAATAGAGGACTTCAAAAGTAACACACCAGGAATCTCTGAAAAGATAGCAAGTGAAATAAAAAAAAAAACTCCATGAGGCTATAGAGGAAATCATATTAGAAATAATCTCTCATGTGAAGACAGAAATAACAACCTTAGTAGAGGAGTTGCTCAGCACAGCTAGAGAAGAAATAGATAAAAAAGTACCAAAGCATGGGAAACTGACTGAAACCTTGAATGAACAATATAGAAAACAAGCAGAATTCATGAAACAAACTCAAAGAGATATCCAAGAAACAAAAAATTCTATTGAAAGCTGACAAAATGGTTTAAGTGAAGTTGAGGATAGAATTTTGGACCTTGAGGACAGGATCACAATTAGCAATCATGAAAGGATAGAACTTTTAAAAATAACAAAGTAGCATGAAATGACAATCCAGCAGCTTCAGGATGATGCCAAGAGAAACAATATAATACTAATAGGCATCATGAAGATGCAGGAGTCAATGCAAATGATATAACTATTCACAGAAGTAATAGCAGAAAATTTCCCAAACATGGGGAGAACATCTGATATGCAGATAAATGAAGCAAATAGAATGTAAAACAATCACAACCAACATAAATCTACACCCAGACATATAATAACTAAGATCCCAGACATGCAACATAAAAACAGAATACTAAAAGCTGTTAGAGAAAATATACAACTCACCTAACAAAGAAAGGCTATTAGAATCACAGCAGACTTTTCAACACAAACCCTCAAGTCAAGACAAGCTTGGAATGTAGCATTTCAAGCCCTGAAAGAAAACAACTTTCAACCCTGAGTGATGTACGCAGCAAATTTTTCATTCAAATTTAATGGAGAAACAAGATACTTCCATGACAAAGAACAACTGAAGAAATTCATGTCCACCAAACCAACCATAGAAAGAGTATTGAAAGACATACTAGATAGAGATAAAAATGACCACAATCTCCAGAACAACAACAGAAAGAAACCACCTGGTAGGACAAGCAATTAAATAAGGAAGACAAGCAGAGAGCAAACAACTGGAACATAACATGAAAAGTCAAGCCCATACATATCAGTTATATCCATAAATGTAAATGGCCTCAATTCACCTATCAAAAGAAATAGTTTTGACAGAATGGATCAAGAAACATGATCCCACAATATGCTGCATACAAGAAACACATCTGACCTGAAAGGAAACTCATAGATTAAAAGTCAAAGGATGGAAAAACAGTATTCCATGCAACAGGAACCAAAAAAAAAGCAGGGGTAACTATTCTATTTGCAGACAATGTGAACTTCAAATCTAAAATGATTAAAATAAATAAAGAAGGTCACTACATACTTGTTAGTGGAAAAATTCAAGAAGAAGAACTAACAATTATAAATATATATGCACCAGATACAGGAGCACCCAACTATACAAGACAAATACTAATGGACATGAAAAACCAAATATACAAGAACACAATTATAACAGGAGACTTTAATACCCCATTGTCACAAAGAGATAGATTAACTAGACAAAAAGTCAGCAAAGAAATAATAGAACTAAATCATACCTGTGAGCAATTGGACTTAGTAGATGTTTATAGAGTGTTCCACCCAACCACATCAGAATACACATTCTTCTCATCTGTGCATGGGGCATTCTCCAAAATAAACCATATATTATCCCATAAAACATTCTTAAGTAAATGCAAAGGTATTTAAATTATCCCATGCATAATATCTGACCATAGCACACTGAAATTGGAAATGGTGAAAGAAATTGCAAAACCTGCACAAGTACATGGAACTTAAATAATAGACTTCTGGACAACCAGTGGGCTACAGATGAAATTAAAGAAGAAATAAAGCAATACCTACAATTCAATGAAGATGCAGAAACAACATACTGTAATCTGTGGGATGCAATGAAAGCAGTCGTAAGAGGGAAATATATAGCAATAAATTGTCATATCAAGAAAACAGAATGAGCACAAATAACTTAATGCTTCATCTTAAGCTTCTAGAAAAGGAAGAGCAAGTCAAACCCAAAGTTCATAGAAGAGAGGAAATTGTAAAGATCAGAGCAAAAATTAATGCAGTTGAAACTAAAAAAGCAATACAAAGAATTAATGAATCAAAAGCTGTTTTTTCAGAGAATAAACAAAATTGACAAACCTCTAGCTAACCTTATCAAGCAAAAGAAAGAAAAAAAAACCCAAATTCATGCAATAAGGACTGAAAAGAGGGAAATTACTACAGATCCCATGGAAATTCAAATGGTCATGAATACCTACTTTGAAAATCTCTACTCACATATAGTGGAAAACACAGAGCAAATGAACAGATTTCTAGAAACATATGAACTACCAAAGCTCAACCAAGAAGATATAGAAATTTTGAATAACCCAATATCAGCTATTGAAATTGAAAACATAATTAAAAGCTTGCCAACAAAGAAAAGCCCAGGTCCTGATGGATTCACAGCTGAATTCTACAAGAAATTTAGAGAAGATTTGATGCCAATACCCCTTAAACTCTTCAGTGAAATTGAAAAGGAAGCAATCCTCCCTAAATCATTCCTATTCCTGGAGGCAAGTATTACTCTGATACCAAAACCAGAGAAAGACCCAATCAAAAAGGAGAACTATAGGCCAATCTCACTAATGAACATTGATGCAAAGATTCTTGATAAAACACTGGCAAATAGAATGCAACAAATCATCAAGAAGATTATATGTCATGACCAAGTGGGATTCATTCCAGGAATGCAGGGATGGTTTAACATGCGCAAATCAATAAATGTAATACACCACATCAACAGAGCCAAAAACAAAAGCCACATGGTCATCTCAACAGATGCAGAAAAAAAAAATAGATGCAGAAAAAGCTTTTGTAAAATCCACCACCTGTTCACCATAAAAACCCTTCCCTCTTGGTAAGCACCTTCCTCCAGCATGAGCCAAGAAGAGAACCAGAGAGCGGCCCCCGAGACCTGCCCATGGCCATGGTGGAACCCAGGAGGCTGCACAAAGAAGCAATTTGCCCACCTTCTTGGTATGCGCTTCCTCTGGCGTCAGCCAGGAGACCCAGTAGAGTCTCCTGTGAGCCTACCGGTGCACGGGCTTGGAATCAAACATCTCCAAGCCCCATGCATTAGCAACTGGGGACAGAAGTCTGAACATCTCTTGGCAGGATGACTGTATGCAATATAGCAAATATGGGGGGGCCTCCTCTATCTTCTCTTTGAAAGCAAGTGTTTTCAGTTTTGTTTCATTATGATTAACTGCTTTACTCTATTTAATATTCTCTTTCAATTGATTTTATAATGTTCTGTCTTTGGTTTGATTTTGCTATAATTGAATAGACAACTATTGTGAAAATAATGAAATATACTATGGTACCTATTGCTGTTATCCCAGTAACATGCTGTGAATTTCTGTACCAGGTTTACTGCACTGTATTAATTGGCTTTGTTCTATGTTGTTCTGTTGTATTTCTACCACCTTCAAAATAAAAAAAAATTTTAAAAACCCTTCAGAAACTTAGAATAGACAGTGTCTACCTTAATCTCATAAAGGCCATCTATGACAAACCAACAGCCAACATTATACTAAGTGGACAAAAACCAAAAGCTTTTACTCTAAAATCAGGAACAAGACAAGAATGTTCACTATCACCACTACTATTCAATATATTTCTGGAAATACTAGCCAGGGCAATCAGACAAGAGGGAGAAATAAAAGGAATAAAGATAGGAAATGAAGAAGTTAAATTATCACTATTTGCAGATGACATGATACTCTATATAGAAGATCCAAAAAACTCCATTAAAAGACTACTAGAGGTAATAAATTCAGCAGTGTAGCTGGATACCAAATCAACCTCAAAAATCAATAGCATTCCTGTACACAAACAAAAAACTTACCAAGAGAGAAATTATAAAAATATCGCCTTTCACAATAGCATCTAAAAAAATGAAATACTTAAGAATCAACCTAAGAATGTAAAAGACCTATATGCTGAAAATTATGCTACCCTAAAAAAGGAGATTGAAGCAGATATTAGAAAATGGAAGGATATTCCTTGCTCTTAGCTAGGAAGAACCAACATTGTGAAAATGGCCATTCTCCCAAAACTGTTATACAGATTTAATGCAATCTCAATCAAAATACCATTAACATACCTCACAGATCTAGAGAAAACACTCCTAAAATTCATTTGGAAACAGAAGAAACCTAGAATAGCAAAGGCAATTCTGGGCAACAAAGGCAAGGCAGGAGGCATTTCAATTCCTAACTTGAAACTATACTACAAAGCTACAGTGATAAAATCAGCTTGGTACTGGCAAAGAAATAGACCTGAGGATCAATGGGACAGATTAGAAGATGCAAACACAACTACAAAGACACTCAGCCACCTGATATTTCACAAAGGGGCTAAACATGTTCACTGGAAGAAGGATAGTCTCTTTAATAAATGGCGTTGGAAAATTTGGCTCTCTACATGCCAAAGACTGAAACTAGATCCAAACCTATCACCATGCACAAAACTAAAGTCTAAATGGATCAAAGATCTAAATATTAAAACATAAACACTAAATCTACTGGAAGACAAGGTAGGTAGAAGTCTTGGAGACATAGGGGTAGGCAGAGAATTCATGAACAAAACACACACTGCATGGGAAACACTTCAAAGTCTCAACAACTGGGATCTCATATTATTGAAAAGTTTTTGCACTTCGAAAGAAATCACCAACAGAGTGAAGAGAAAACGCACAGAATGGGAAAGAATTTTAGCCAGCAACTCCTCAGACAAAGGACTTATATCTAGAACATATAAAGAATTGAAAAATATCAAGCCCCCCAAATTCAAAGACCCTCTCCAAAAATGGGCATCTGAGATGAACACACATTTCTCAGATGAAGATATATGGCAAATAAATACATGAAGACATGTTCACCATCACTGGTCATTTGAGAAATGCAAATTAAAACAGAATTGAGATTGCATCTCACTCCAGAAAGAATAGCTGCCATTAAGAAATCAACTGATAGCTGGACGCAGTGGCTTACACCTGTAATCCCAGCATTTGGGAGGCTGAGGCAGGAGGATCGTTGCAAGTTCAAGACCAGCCTGGGCTGCAAAGTGAGCTCAAGGCCAGCCTGAACTGCATAGCAAGGCTCTGTCTCAAAAAGACAAAAAAAAAAAAAAAAAAAAAGAAATCAAATGATAACAAATGTTGGCGAGGCTTTGGAGAAAAAGAACACTGCTCCATTGTTGGTGGGAGTGTAGACTGGTGCAGCCACTATGGAAATCAGTATGGAGGTTTCTCAGAAGACTAGGATTGGAAGTTCCATTCAATCCAGCTATTCCCCTCCTACGTATTTTCCCAGAAAAACTGAAAAGGTCATGTCACAGTGATATATGTGCACTCATGTTCATAGCAGCACACTTTGTAATAGCTAAATCTTGGAAACAACCAAAATGACCATCAACCACAGAGTGGTTGAAAAAGATGTGGTATTTTTATACAATGAAATATTACTAAGCTATAAAAAGGATGATCTTGAGGCCTTCATAGGTAAATGGAGGCAACTTGAGACTATCCTCATTAGTGAAATAAATAAGAATCGTATTTATAAATATCACATTGTGCCTCTAGTGTAAAAAGTAATAAGAACTGTAGGAGTAATAAAATCCAAAATGTGTAATTGCTATTGTAAAAAAAGAAAGGAAAAGAAAGTGCTCTAAAGGATATAATCGCATGTATGTTTAAGTATGTAAGATTGATAATCGTATTACTAAGTTCTTGTTGGATCGTTGAACAGAACTGTTTGCACTCTCACTGTTTGAATGTCCACTTTGTATGCTTTAATTTTGTAATTTAAACAACTATTTCTAAGGTAACAATATGTAATTTATCAACTAATGATTTCTTACTGTTTATTTTTTTTGAAATTCTGTATTTCTACCTTTTTTGTTTTGCTTTTTTTTTTCCTCTTTAAATAAAAATTTTTAAAAAATTTCTAACAAGCAGCCTAAGAACTCACTAAGGATTGCAACCACTCTTGTCAAACCTAACCCCTGGCCTGGGAATTTAACTCAGTGGCTTTAGCGCCTGCCTTGCATTAGGTTGTGAGTTCAGTCCCTGGTACCAAAAAAACCTAACCCTGATGCATTAGTTTCACAAAAATGAAATCAAATATCCCACTAGTTTTATGTCTGTGTGGCTCTGCATATGTTATAGTAAAAATGTCTTAAAATAAAGGAAGTTTTGTTGCTTATGTAAATTAACTATATTATACATTTTACATGTGGCTCAAGACAATTCCTCTTCACTCTGCACAGCCCACAGAGGCCAAACTGGACATCCATGCTGTAGGAGGAAGAAGCTTTTGAGGCCCTTCAGAGGAAGAGAGTGCAGTTCACATGTGGGAGAGATTCAGCTGGGCTGAGGATACAGCTCAGTGGCATAAGCACTTTCCTGGCAAGTACAATGTCCTGAGTTCAACTCTCTGGTGGTCCAAGGACCAGTAGCAGCAAAAACCTCTCACAGGGCCTCTGTTCTCTACACTCTTTGTTCTCTGATCATGCCCTGGGACCCATGAGTTACTACTGATGAATAGAAAATGGTAATGTGACAAAATATCACTTCTAAAATTAAGTTATATAGCAATCGTGACTTTTGGGGCTCTTTCTACCACTGTTTTGCCTACTTCTCTGAGGAAAGCCAATTATTGTGTTGTAAGCAGCTGTCTAGAGGCATGTACATGACAAAGAATTAGCTAACAGTCACAAGGGCCTGAGACCTGCTAGCAGCCACAGGAATAAGCCTGGAACTAGGTCTTCTGGACCCCATGCAGCTTGGAAGGGATGGAAGCATCCTAAGGGACCCAGCTCTAAGTGCTATTCTGAAGAAAATACACATTGTGCACAGTGTCAGTAAGATTTCCTTTAAGGCATGAGTTTGCTCTGAGAGAATCTAAAACATCCTGATTCCCCGGCTTGGAGTGCAGCTCAGTGGTAAAGTACCTGCATAACATGCGTGAACCCTGGATTACGTCACTGGTACTCTCACCACATAATTCTGAGTCCTGTTTTCTGGTTACCACTGGGTAATAATAGAAGCTGCCTAGCAGGGCCAAGCTGCATGTTAGTTTCTGTGATATGATTTTTTTTTCTTTTACAAAAAGGGAAGCCTAACCCAAAGGAGTTAAAAAAAATATGTCCACAGAAAAACTTGTACATGAATGGTCATAGGAGAACCATTCATAATAAGCAAAAAGTAGAAGCAACAGATGGGTGGGAAAACACAGTGCAGTCCATCTCTACAATGGGATATTATTTGACCATAGACAAGAATGAAGTAGAGGTACCTGTTAGCATGGGTGACCTTGAAGCCATTAGGCCAAGTAAAAGAAACCAGTCACAAAAGACCACATATTTTAAGATTCTGTTTATATTAAATGACCAGAATAGGAAAATACTTAGAGATAAAAAGTAGAATAGTGGCTATTAGGGCCAGTAACAAGGGGTAGGTGTAGGATTACAGGCTAATGACTAACGGATGCAAAGCTTCTTTTGGGGGCAATCAAAATGTTCTAGGGTCTACTGCGGCATGAGAGATACACAACTCTAAATATACTTGTAAAAAATCATTGAACCATGCAACTTAAATGAATTCCATCTCCATAAAGCTTATTTTAAATGGAGGAGAGTAAAGGAGGGTTATAGGATGAAAATGGGAGCTTCCGTCCTATCTCTCGATTTTAACACGGCACAGGGCAATGGAGACTTTGTTAAATGCAGATTCTAGCAAAGTATAATGGGGATCCTGGGATTCTGCATTGCAAAAAGCTGCCAACTGATCTCGGTGCTTCTGGTCCATCCTGGATCACATTTTGAGGGATGGGTATAGGTCCCTTCCAGGTGCCTGGCATTTATAAACCAGGCTTATTGAATGGGCCTTATTTTGTGAGAGTAATGTCTTAATTATTTTTGCATGGCTGAGACAAAATACCCAACACCCAAAGTTACAGGGGAAAAAGGTTTATTTTGGCTCAGTTTGTAGAGGTTTCATTGCATAGTTGGCTGGTTTTAAGGCAGGATGATGGTATGGCAGATGGGTGTCACAGCAGAAGCAGCATCAGCAGTAAGCAACGGCAAGGCAACAGTTCTCTTTCTGTCCCTTATATTTGATCCAGTCTACTTGCCTTCAGGGCAAGTAGCACTCATACCCAGCATGGGTCTTCCCATTATCCATACCAGAACTATGCCAAACCAATCAGTGGACCAGGTTAGTAACCACACACCCTTGATCCCAGTGTCATGCAATCCCAGCATCACACACTCTAGACCCAGCCACCTCTGAAAAGCCCCACCTATGAACACATGAGGCTTTAGGGGGTCATCTAGACATGAGTCATAAGAAGTGACATGCTACATGATCACCTAGCTGAGCCAACTGGCCCAGGAATGGGTATCTGACTCAAGCTAAGGCTATCAGAGGTGTCTGAGACTATTTTCTGTTGCTAAAACAAAATATCAGCAACTGCATAACTTATAAAGAACAGCAGTCTATTTACTAACTCACAGTTCTGGAGGCTGGGAAGTCCAAAAGCATGATATCCTGTCAGCATCAGGGATGGCCCTTCTTGCTGCACCCCAATGTGGAGGGCATCCATGGTGAGAAAGAGCACATGGCTAGCTTGACATTGTCATCTTATACAGCCACTAGTGCCATCAAGGAGTCCCCAACCTCATGAACCCACCTAATCTTCTTCTTCTTCTTCTTTTTTTTTTTTTTTTTTTTGCGGTACTGGGGATTGAACTCATGACCTTGCACTTGCCAGGGACCCCACCTAATCTTATGCCCCGCCTCCAGACATCATGAACATATGACTTTGAGGATTAAGTCCCCAACACGTGAACCCTGCAGGACCCTCAAAACAATAGCACAAGGCTCCTAGGAACAGAAACTGGAACATTAAGCCACTTGTGGGTCCGCCTGAGACAACACAGGGAGCGGTCATGTTGTCCCAAGCCAGGGCAGCCCTCATCTGCATTGGAAATATGCAAAGGGTGCAAGCCAGTCTGTTGGGGTGGGGTGGGAGGCTGTGGGGAGGTACAGGAAGGAGAAGTCCTGGCCCAGAGACATCCGTCACCCTCCTTCTCTCCGAGTTCCCATCCCACATCATTCCTCAAGGTCCTGCTTTTGTGTGATATTCTGAGTGATGGCTTATCTTGAATGCTACCAAGCACTCCCTAGTTTTCTCAATGAGCATTTAAGTTTGTTTAACATTATCTGAAAGGCTGTTCTTTCATAATGTGAATGCACTTCCCACACTCGTCTGGTTGTTTTCTTGAGTAAAAAAAATTTTGCCCTAACACAGGAACTTGCTATGCAGTTTAGGCTGGACTTGAACTCACTATGCAGTCCAGGCTGGCCTCAAACTTGTGATGGTCTCCCTGCCTCAGCTTCCTGAGTGCTAGGATTACAGGCATGTATCACAATATCCATTTTTTCTTGGATAAATTCTTAGTCACAGACTCCTACCAAAGTTTGCATCAAGTTAAATTATCCTAGTAGTGTAAGAATACAACCTTGATTTCATTTTGTTGTTTTTGTTTTTTGAGACAGGGTTTTTCTATGTAGTTTGGACTGGCCTTGAACTCACCTTGTAGCTTAGGCTGGCCTTAAACTTGCAGCAATCCTCCTGCTTCAGCCTCCGGAGTGCTGGGATTATAGCTCCACACTGATTTCTGACCTAAGTTTCTGTCCTGCAGTTATGTCATAGTAATGCTTAGGAGTCTGTGAATGGAAAGTTTCAGCATATGCTAAACTTGACTTGGCTCAAATCCTTTAGCTGCTTGGAGTTGGATGAGGGCCTAGCAATCATGGCCAACACTACCCCCAGTGGCTCTGCGGGGGCTCTGCAGTCCAGTCTGGAACCTTCCCTCAGCCTGCTGTGAACCATCCCACAAACAGCCTCTCCCGCCTAATGAAGAGACCTCCCGCTTGCTTCTCTTGCTATTTGCTGACAGGCTCTGGTCTCCTTTGAGAGCTTGTAGAATAAACATCATCCCTCTCCTGGAGAGCTTCTCAAATATTTCACGAAGTGGTCTTTAAAAAATGGTTTCTATTGTGGTGGGTCAGTAATGCCAAATGCCTATGCATTGCCATACAGCCAGTGTCCACCCAGACCTTTCCGTGTTGCCAGAGTAAAACTATACCCATGAAACAACAGCTCCACTCAGCAGCCTCGTGAAGCCCAGAGATGGCAGGAGGTTTGATTCCCAAAGTCAGATCATCTCATCTCATAGCTGATTTCTCACTCTCCAGCGGAGGAGAGAGACTGAGGTTGCCTTGGATGTACAGGGGCATAAGATTTCAGTTCACCTGTGAAGATGATTAAACCTTCAGCTTTTCAGTGTGGGTAAGTGACCTTGCGCCCACGCCTGGGATGGAAGACACAATGGGGGTCAGAAGCGGCCAAAGACCAGGGACCACCTGGTAAGCAAACCACACATCCCCGTCCTAGGCACTGGGGCTACTCTAGTCATCAAAAGCCTCTGCTGGAGCCCCCAGAGGCAGCTCTGTCTTGCTGGTACCTTCAATACAGCCAAGTGATGCTGACCTCAGAAGTGGACCTCCAAAACTGTGAGAAAGTAATTGCTCTTGGTTTAGGGTACCAGATTTAGGGGACCTTGTTACGGGTACCACAGGGAACTAATACATGTTGTTATCAAACTTCTGGTGACAGTTTGCAGCATGCACCTATAATCCCAGCACTTGGAAGACTGAGGCAGGAGAGTCACTGTAAGTTTGAGGTCAGCCTGGGCTACAGAGTGAGCCCAAGGCCAGCTGAACTGCATAGTGAGGCCCTGTCTCAAAAAGACAAAAAGAGAGAGAGAGAGATGGGGGGGATACGCAAGTTTTTTTCCCCCTGGCTTCTCAAAACTCCAAATACAAAAATAAAATAGAAAGTGAGAGCTCCCTGAAGTTGGAGATGGAGATCAAGGTTGGAAATAAGAGGTCAAGGATAATGATGTTACTACATAAAATAAGACACACACACACACACACACACACACAAAGACTGATTCTCCTTATGAGAGAGACCTAAGCAATGAAATTCAGAGACAGAAGCAGAATGGTGGGTGCCAGCCTGAATGGCAGAACTCTTGGCAGATTAGCACCATCAAAAGCCTTGCCCTGAGACGTGACCAGACTCTGTCATGGCTCATACCAGTGTGAGACTGTCCCTAAATGATCTCAGGTCCATTAAAATGCCTTCCTGAGCAAGTCCAACAGCACCCAGAAAATGGACTGTTTGTTCTGGCCAACACCTCATAGCAGGCCCCTGGCCACCTTTTCTTAGAGCACGGAGTGAAATAGCTCCTGACTGTGAGCCTGTAACTCTTGTAACTCAGAAGTATCTCTCAGGGACCAGAGAGAGATACTCCTGAAATGTCATCGGCAGGAAGCTCAGGCCCTCTGCCTCCTGCTCTCTACAACCACCGGCCTCCCGCAGACACAGCTGGCCTGTCACGTCCACACTGCCCACCTTTGTGCTTGTTCCCTGCTGATGCCATCGAGTCCCCACTCTCCCTTTAAAATGCCACATCACTTCTGCAGAGATCAGAACGGAGTCAGCTCTTCCCTCTGCCCTCAGGAATTACTGAATAAAATCTGTTTTCACGACTTTCAGTTTGGAAAGATGAAAACACCCTGGCAGTGGTTGCACAACAACATGAAGGTCCTTAAAGCCACTGCACTGTCCCCTTCGACATGGTTAAACTGTTAAACTGAGCAGGTGTAATCCCAGCTCCATAGGAGGCTGAGGCAAGTGGACTGTAATTTCAAATCCAGCCTGAGCAGTGTAGTGACTCAGCAGTACCCTCTCAAAATTTAAAAACATGTCAGGGCCTGGGGAACGTAACTCATTGCAAAGGCCCTGAGTTCAATTTCCAGTACAGAAAAAAAGTTAAATTTTTATATCTCTTTGCAATAATAAAACACATGCAGTGTTCAATCTGATGACTGTGGTCATAGAGACGAGAATCACACTGGTGATAAAAGTATACAGGACACACACACACACGGGAAAAACTGAGACCATCTGAATAGGTTCAGGAGATTGCACCAATGTCAGAGACCACAGACAAGCCTCATGGGGACCACCGAGTTGTGAGGAGGCCACAATGCCACCCCTTTCTCGGAGGACACACAGCCTTTCATCTCTGCTCTACTCACCCACCTGCTTCCTCACTTCTGATTTTCATTTCCTGCATGACTTTTCAGTCCCGGAGTGTAGTCCCCGCTTCACTTGGCTCCATGTCCAGTTGCAGAGCGCCAGGGGCCCTGTGGATCCATCCCACTCAGGTGTCCACCCTGCCCCAGTGCAGTTTGCCCTGTGTGCACAGCCCCCGGCAGCAGGAATGGAAGGAAAGACAGCTCCAGGGGTCCATGAGCCAACTGGATCCCCCTAAAACTCACTGATGATCTCTGAGGAGACAGAGTAGGAGCAAGAAATGTCACTACTTGGCCCTGGGATAATCCAGCCTCTCAGGTTTCCAGGGCTGTCCGCTGTTCCAACAAGTACTGTGCCAGTGTAGTATGTTGTAAGAAAGAGGAGAGGGCAAGAAGTCATAGACCAAATGGGGCAAAGTGTTACAAGTGGATGAAAGGGTATGTGAGAGACGGTTTACTATTCCAACAACTTCTCTGGAAGTTTGAAAGAATTTCAAAGTAGGTAAAAAGGAAACAGAAAGCTTTATGACACTTGATCCCTCCCATATAAGGAGATAAAAACAAAATATAAACTGTCTATAATTGTACCCATTTATGAGGTACAGTGGGATATTTCAATGTATGTGCACACTATATAGTGATCATATTGGATTTAAATTTCACTTTGTCTTTTTGGTTTTGTGTGTGTGTGTGTGTGTGTGTGTGTATGTGCTGGCAGATGGAACCCAGGGCCTCTTGCATCCCAGAATTGCTCCACCACTAAGCTACATACCAACCCCGTACTGGTTTGGTTTGTTTGTTTGTTTGTTTTGGTACCAGGGATCGAACTCATAACCTCGTGCTTGCCAGGCAGGCGTTTAAGCCATTGAGCTAAATCCTCGGCCCTGTATTGTTTAAATTGAGGTGAAATACACATCACATCAGATTTACCAGTTTAAAGTGAACAATTTGGTGGCATTTAGTATATTTACAATATTTTGCAATTACCTTTCCTACCATATATGCTCCAAAACATTCTCAGCCCCCTAACAGGATGCATTAAGCAGATAACCCCTCAACTGCCTCTCCCCTGGGCCCTTGTAACCACCAGTCTACTGAGTATAAATTTCCTTTTCTGGACATTTTTCATAAGAACAGATCATAAGACACGTGGCCTTTGTGTCTGCTTCCTTCATTTAACATCACGCTGCAAGGGTCATCACGTGGTAGTCTGTGTGTTTTCTCCTTTGTATGGATGAATAATATTGTACCATGCGGAGATGCCACATTTTGTTTGTCCACTGCACCCACTTATGGACACTCACATAGACATTGGGGTTGTTCCCAGCTTTGGGTCACTGTGAATAGTGCTTCTATTTGTGAACATGTTTTTGTTGCAGTAGCTGTTTTCAGTTATTTCATGGTGGGACTATGGCTCCTTGATCCCTCCTGGCATCGTCTGTCAGGTGTGGAGGCACGTTAGAAGCACCGTGGAATCTCAGTCCTACGGCTCTTGGAAAGGATCATGCTGCGGTTCTCCTGCTGACCGCAAGGTGGCGCCAACACAGAGAAAGTGCCTCATCTGCAGGGCCGCCAGCTGGGGGACGAGCTCCCAGGCCTCTTCTGAGCCAGAAGAGATCGTTTTCCTCTTGAGGACCCAAAAAGGCTGAACCCAGAGACAGCAGCTTTACACTCTACACTCCTGTGACCGACCCACGTCCAGCTGCCCAGAGACATTAGGCTGTTTGTAACCTGAGAACTCCACTTTTCAGATACCTAAGGTTCTCACTAGTTCCTGCCACCCAAGGGGCAAGGAGATTAAGTACCTAGATTGTCAAAATCAAAGTAGTAGACAATTCTTCATAGACCTCCTTTGGTATTCACTGGTTTATAGAGCCAGTTCTCCAGTGTGTCCAAGCATGTGCCTAGTGAGCAAGAATTACAGCTCTTTTTTCCCATCTCCCCAAGGAGATTCTTGGCAGCATTGTTCACAGTACCAAAAATAAATGAGGCAGGAAGATCATTGCAAGTTCAAGACCAACCTAGGCTACAAAGTGAGCTCAAGACCTGCCTGAACCACATTGTGAGAGCCTGTCTCAAAAAAAGACAAAAAAAAGAGAGAGAGAGAGAGACGATGTCACCTGGCATGGTGGCACCTGCCTGTAACCCCACGACTCGAGGCTGAAGCAGAACTGCTGTGATTTTGAGGCCAACCTGGGCTGGGCAGAGTCCAAGACAGCCTGAGCTACACAGTAAGACTGTCTCACAAAAAACGGAAGGGAGGGTTTCGCTACAAATATATTTCAGTGTGAAGACTCTGGGTTCAATACCTAGTACTGGAAAAAAAAAATCAATCAATGTCTATCAATTAGTAGGGGACTCTAGTTTCTATGTTCCCTTCTTAAGGCAACAGCCCATTTTTTTTGTTGTTGTTTTGCTTTGTTTTTTATCTTTTTAAGACAGGGTCTTGCTATGCAGACCCTGGACTTTACTCACTTTGTAACTCAGGCTGGTATCAAACTTGCAACCATCCTCCTGCCTCAGCGTCCTGAGTGTTAGGATTACAGGCGTGAGCCACCACGCCTGGTGGAGCCCATTTTCTTTTTTAGGCGGGGAATCCATCCTTTTCTCATTTTTCAGCCCATTTAGACCAGGAGGCTCTATTCCTGGCTTGCCAGTCAACTTTGGCCTGGCAGGATATGTGACTGGAGTACTTGAGGGCAGCTGGAATAAACTTGGAGACCCGTCCCACAGCATGGTGACTCTCATTAACAATATACTGCCTTCTGTCAGTTTACTGGGGGACTAATCTTAAGTGTTGTCACCACAGACACACAAGGAAACTATGTGAGACGGACACATTAGCTTCTAGTGGAGCTTTTATAATATATACATATAACAATACCCACATGTAACACATGGTGTCACATACCATGTGCATATACAGTATTTGTCAACTATATCGCAGTAAAGCCAAGGGGGGAATACTTTAGTTGCATGTATCATAAAGCCAGATTCAAACTGGTGTAAGAAAAGGACATTGGGCATGTAGCCCAGCTACTAGGGACACTGAGGCAGAAGGGTCACGACTTCAAGGCTGATCTGGGCAACTTAGAGCAACCCTGTCTCAGAAAATAAAAGGGGCTGTGGATGTAGCTTAGTGGTAGAAAGCTCCTGGGTTCAATCCCCAATGCAGGAAGGGAAGGCAGGGAGGAGGCAGGCAGGCAGGCCAGACACTGGGCCCCCTATTCCCCAAGTCTTGGGTAGCTGCCTTCTCCTATGGCTGGATTCAGAGTCAGAGTTCGCAACTATCTCGACTCCACCTTTGCTACATTGGCTTCCGTTTCAGCTGAATCCATTTTGGATACAAGGGTCAAACTTTTCATTAAATTTTCAAATGAATCTGAAACCTTAAAATCATCACAAACATCACAGATTCTATAGTTCACCTCTTTTCGCTCTGATTCGATTCTTCTGTCTGCCAGTCACCAAGAAGAGCAATTTGCCAGGATCCTTAATTAAATGAAGGTGGCATCCTGGATAACAGACTCCGAGGTCTGGCTCCTGAAGACCCAGACACAGACAAAACCAGACGCAGTCTGGTTCCCCACTGTCAGCGGCGAAATTGGCCAGCCTCAATCTGTCTTATTTGGTCTAGCTGTGGCTTTGAACTTTCAAAACCGAGAAGCAACTGGTGTCACCCAGTGTCTCTTTCTTGGTTTCTGTCCTTATCACAGGGGACAGGGCAGGGGCCATAAGTCATGTTTGGGTTTTATCCCCAGTGTCTAACTTAGGCCCTTCCCAGGGATACAAGCCAGAGACATATGAGATTAAATGCATGAAGCCAGAGCTGTCTACCCATGGAAGAGGAATGGCAGTAATCATACACACTGTGACACACCAGCTGTGGGGACAGCATTCCCGGCTGGCAGCATTGCCCTGGGCTGACAAAGCAGAAGAAGAGTTACTCAAGAAGTTGAGAACAGCCGTTTTTAATAATGTTTGCATTTAGTGCAAAATACCAAGCAGGTGCTGCCATGTTACAGCTGTAAACTGTGGCTTTTTCTTCCCCAATATAGCAAGTTACAGAAATGTATCTGAAAGATAAGACATCAGAATCCGTTTTTTAAAGAAATCACTTTAAAAACAAGTAGTACTGCTGCTTTGCCTTCTCCCCACCCATGTGAATTCAAGCTTTGGAACTTTCTTGACTGAGATTTTTGTGGGAGACTCTCAATGTGCAAAGGCTGTTTTTCTCAGCTCTTCTGCTGATCTCCATGGACTTTTCCAGAGCCGTGGGTGAGGAAGGCAGCCTGCATGGTTCTTTATGAGTTCTTCTGAGGGACTTTGACTGTGACCTGAAAGAGGGATACAGAGAAGCCGTTCAGTCTTCCTCCTCCTCCGGATGGCCGGCAGGCATAATGCGCCCGGGGCTGCCCAGGGAGCAGCAGAAGGGCTTCTCTTCTGACATCTTGCTGGCCAACTGACCCATCAGATAACCGTCAGGGCTTACCTACACAAGACCACACCCCATACAGTAACTTAATCGTTCTCAGGTCCATTGGGGACAATGGCAATGTCTAGAGACACTTTTTTAAAAAAAATATTTCACAGTGGCAGGATGGGGAGGGGGTGACACCATCTAGTGGGTTGGAGTTAGGGGAACTGCTAAACTTCTCACATGGCACAGGGCAGCCCCCTGCAACAGGCTCCCCCATCCCCAAATAACAAAGCCAAGGTAGAGAAACCCACACCTACTTGTATACTTTCCTCCATGAGAATTAAAAGGTGGAAACAATGTGCTTAAACTCATAGGTCTCAGGTATGTTAAGTGAGAAGATTCCAGATTCAGATGGGATTGGTTTGAATCCCAGCTCTTCCCCCTATCTTTGTTCATATTATTGTTTGTGTCTCCAAAGCTTAAAACACAAACATTTTTGGCCAGGCATGGTGGCACACGCCTGTAATCCCTGAATTTGGGAGGCTGAGGCAGGAAGAAAGCCAGGAGTTGGATGTCAGTCTGACCTACACAGCAAGCCCCTGTCTCAAAACCAAACCAAAAAAACCTCACCGAGCATCTTTTTCACAAAGCAACGCAAATTCCTAGCAGGGCACAGGTGCTCCAGGTCAATCAGGGGACTGAGTCCATTCCACCTCTTTTTCCTGCACCCCACAAACCCATCCTGACAGCTCTTCCTCCCACTGCTCTCTCCCTCTCTTCTCCCTACCATCTCCACCAGTGGCCTTCGGCAATGTCAGCAGACAGTGCCTTATTCTTATCATCTTGCCTCCAGTCTCTTTCCAGGAGCTCCCAGCCTCCTGTTCCTCTGAGAAGCAGCAGCCCATCCTGCCCCTCACCCCACAGCTAATGCCATCTGTCACTGTCATTTTAATGAACAGTGTCAGGCCAGTGACACCTGAATTTCTTTTTTGGTCTTTTTTTGAGATAGGGTCTCTCTATGCAGTTCAGGCTGGCCATGAGCTCACTTTGTAGCCCAGGCTGGTCTCGAACTCACAACAATCCTCCTGCCTCAGCCTCCAGAGTGCTGGGATTACAGGTGTGAGCCACTACGCCTGGCTGACACCTGAATTTCTATTTCTAATCTATGTCTTGTCCCTTAAGCTCCAAACTCAACTCTCCAGACATGTGCTTCATGTTTCCCCTAAGACTGCAGCCCTGAAGAGAACTGGTGTACATCAGTGTCCCCTACCACAAAGACTCTGCCACCGTCCACTCCTCCAGTTGTTTGGCCCAAAACTTGGGCATTACCCCTGATTCCTATTTTTTGCTTTCCCTACTCCTATGTTTCCATCTCTCTACCTCCCTCCACTGTCTTTTTTTGAGACAGAGTTTCACTATGAAGTTCAGTCTGACCTTGAACTCACCCTGTAGCCCAGGCTGGCCAGAAACTCATGGCGATCCTCCTGCCTGAGCCTGTCAAGTGCTGGGATTACAGGTGCGCCACCACACCTGGCTTCCACTGCCCTATCCAGGTGCAATCCCTGTCATCTCTTCCCCTGATTCATCTCCCCTCTTGCCTGGATGGTCCATTCTCTCCAGAGTAGGCAGGGTGAGCTTTCTTCAATCTTTACACAGCTTTAGGAAGAGACAGCTGATACCCCACAGGATGTGAGCCTGGCTTTCAGCACGCTGTATTTAGGGTTATGCACTCAGGACAGCTAACCTCAGAACATCATCATCATCTCACGCCCATTAACACTCACTCCTCAGTCCTGTCCCCTCCCTCCAGGTCTTGGCCACCACTAATCCAGTCTCTGATTATGCAGAGCAATCTTTTAAAAATGCAAACTGAGCCACCTCACTCTCCTGCTTCAAATGCTTCCACAGCTTCCTGTGGTTCCTATGAGTCCGAACTTCACAGCAACGGGCCCCGCATGTCTGGCCCCACTCACTCCTAAAGCACCGTCTTCTACTACTAGAACTTCCTGGTAATTCCTAAAAAAGCTAAATCTGTTTCTTGCTGGCAGAGCTCTCCATAAGCCAAGCTCTTTGTCTACAATGTTCTTGCCTTCCTCCCCGCGCCTACGCGCCTCCTGCTCATCCCTCCGGGACCCGCTCAAATACTAACTTGTCTCATAGGCACCTTGTACATCTCCTCAGCACCAATCACAGTCCAAGCCTGATGACTCTCCATCAGCCGAAGTCGGATCTTCTTATCCAGTGACATTCCCCAAAATGCAACCTTCCTCCTACCCACAAGGCTACCTTGCTGCACATGTACATCTTGTATGAAGTATGTGTGCTAAGAACTATGTAGGGCAGGCTGGGGGTTTAGCTCAGTGGCACAAGCACCTTCCTGGCAAGTGCAAGGTTGTGAGTTCAATCCTTGGTACAAAAAAAAAACCAAAAACACAGTGCAGGGTGTGTAAGAAACAAGACAGGCTATATTCTGATCTTTGTCAACCAGTATGGTGGAGACATGGACGCATTACAACACTATTATACCTCTACGTACTATTCTTGTATATCCTGGAAAAATTTCTCAATAGGTCCCAAACACGTTTATTTTATTCTAGTGAATACAGGTTGTCTTCTTAGTCTGTCTCAGGCTGTAATCATAAGGAACAAAGTCCCCATTTGCCCCCCTTCCTTCCCACGCTCCCTAGCTGGCTGCCCTAACTCCTGTCTCTCAATTCTGAGAAGATCCAACTTGGCCCATGTTGCTATTTGTGACAGGCTCTTGGTATGAAGTTCAGCCTGACCTTGAACTCCCTACACAGCCCAGGCTGGCCTTGAACTCTCGGCAATCTTTCTGCCTCAGTCTCCCAGGTGCTGGGATTACAAACCTGTGCCACTGCACCCAGCTCCATGTCTCCTTTTTTTTAAGTATCAAACTGTGTATAGTTTTCTGGTTAAACTGTAACTAGTTTCATTGTAGAGAGAAGACAATGTTTACTTTAGTGTATTTCCTTCCTGGTTTCTGTATCTATGAATAAATGTATCTAGGTGCTCATATTGCTATAAAGCTTATATTGGATATATTACCACTTTGTGTCCTGCTTTTTTACTTTCAAAGATGAGCATTTTCCTACCTCATGTTCTGCTCAGACTCTTTAAGGCTACCCTAACACAGTATTCCATGATTGCAGTGACTCACAGATTATTGGGCATTTAGATTACATCTGATTTTTTCCTCTTAGGGTGGGGATACTGCTGTCTTAAGTATTTATAGCATAATTCCTTCTTTGCGTTTTTCAGTTTCTCTGGCTATATTCCTGTCAGTGAAAATGCAAAATCAAATTGTCCATGTAGTCTGGCCCTTGATAACTAATACCTACTCCCCTGCTCCTTACTGGAAGCCTTTTCTTGCTGTGTCTGCTCACTTGCAGCTGAAGGGATCTTTCCTTCAGCTCCAGCTGTCCAGGCCTTGGCATATAATAAAGCCCAGCACAAGACTGTGTAGGCCTGGGAGGCATCAAAACCACAGCTTTGGCCCTCACCTCTTTTGTGGCTTCTGTGAATTAATCTCAGCACTCTCAGAAGCTGAGGCAGGAGCATTGAAAGTTTGAGCCCCACTTGGTCAATTTAGTGAGACCCTATCTCAAAATAAAAAAATAAAGAGCTAGAAGTCTAGCTCACTGGAAGGCCCTAGTTTCAATCCCCAGAATGGCGAACCATATACATACATATACACATACAGACAAGAAGCCACACGGTACCCCAAGGGCCCAGTACTCACGGTCTTCACTTCAGTGTACGCCTGCAGGCCATACTCGCCTAGCTCCCGGCCACTCCCCGACATCTTGTAACCGCCAAAGGGGGACTGGGCCCCGAACACATCGTAGCAGTTGACCCTATAATTGAAGAAAGTCAAGATTGTTCTAGGATATATGCATTCCACCTCTCGGGCCCCTTCCATGGCTTCCTACTGGAGAAAAATGTAAGGGACCAGTCAGTGTACAATCAGCCAGGAAGGAGGCCACAGCAAGCCATGAGAGACAAGCCTAAAGTCACGTCTGTCCTTTACGATGTGGTCACAGGCAGGTCTCAGTCACAGTGTACCTTATGACACTTTCTGAACTGAATTACTCATTCTCACTAAGTGATGGGGTTTTTTGTTGTTGTTGTTGTTTTGCGGGGGGGTAACTGGGGATTCAACTCATGACCTCACACTTGCCAGGCCGGCGCTTGGGCCACTGAGCTAAAACCCTAGCCCCTAAAAAAGTATTCAATTTTAACTAAATTTATCTTTTTAAGGTACACAACTCAGGGCTTTGTAGCACATGCACAACGCTGTGCAACTGTCACTACTGTCTTAATTCCACCATATCCTGTTAGCCCACAGAGAAGTCCTGTGCCCAGTAAAGCCCCTCCCCATCTCCCCTCCTCCAGCCCCTGCCACGGCTCCTCTGGTTTCTGCCCTCATGGATCTGCCTATTCTGGATGTTCCACACACAGGGTCAGACAGCACGTGTCACTTGTGTCTGGCTTCTACCACTTAGGTCATCTTCTCACATCCATGCTTCGGCAGGGATCTCAGTGGATTTCACTCCTTTTTATATACCTTAATCACATCCCATTACGGACAGGAACCAAGTCTTCTGCCTTCCTCCCCTTAGTCGAAGAGCACATTTTGTTTAGCCGTTCATCCGTGAATGTTTCCACTGTTAACGAAAGATGCTGCTGCGCCCAATGGTGTGCAAGCTTTTGTGTGAACGTGTTTTACTTCTATCGGGCATGCACCTAAGAGTGGGACTGGCGCATCATAGAGTGACTGTATGCTGAATTTCTGAGTAACTTTCAGACTGTTTTCCAGAAGAGCATTTTCCATTCCCACTGGCTATGTGTGAGAATATCAATTTTTCTACTTCCTCACCAACTTTTCTGGTTTTTAAGTTAAAACCATCCTAGTGTGTGTGAAGTAGGCACTAAGCTTTTTAGATTAGTATTGCAATGGTCTGTGGCCTCGATGCTGTCTCTGGTCCTTGGCCCATCTAGGAAAGGAGCTCAGTCATGCTTCTGTGTGCCCAGGAGAGCTGCAGGAGGAGGGGGACTGGAAATCTCAGGCCATCAGCTGGCTATGCCACATGCTGACCCAGGAGAAACTGAGCCCAGCACCCTAATTCTGAGGGTCCAGAAGATGCTGGCTTTGAGTAGTCCTCACTGGGTTGGCAGGGGTACTAGGGTGCTGCTCTTACCACACGGTGCCAGCCTGGAGGGCCTGGGACAGATAGTTGGCCTTGTCTAGGTCCTTTGTGAAGACAGCTGCGGCCAGTCCGTACTTGGAATTGTTGGCTCTCCCAACAACTTCCTCAATGCTCTTGAACTTCAGGATCTGCATCACGGGCCCAAAGATCTGTGCGGAGAGACCAGAGCAGGAGGGTGGGGAAAGTGCCAAGTCCTGGTGATGCAGGTAAAAGCCTCAGAGAGAACCTACAGTCCAGAGCAAGACAGCGGCCTCCCAGTCCGAAACATGAAGAGGAGGAAGCTCACGGGCACCGCCACTTTCTGTGCACCCCATGTGCTATCCCCAGCTCTTATTTCTAAACAGTCCTGTAAAGTGTGAGCTGTATCACTGTATCACAGGTGACAAGTGGATTTAGTGCTACAGAATTTAAGCCAATTGGCCATCAAGTTTTATCTAAGTGAGAGGCACAGACCAGACACTGAAGAAAGGACTGTGAACGAAACAGTCTCTGCTCTCAGGATGTCCCGGGCTTGGCCTGCACTTCCAGAGCCCTGTTCCTGAATGGGCCATTTCTCCAAGGGCCTCTGGCTCTATTTTGTGAAGAGTTAACATTTAAAAATCAAAACATCAGGTGCTAGGTGCACTTGCTGCTACTGGGTGCCACTGTTCGGAGGTCCTCTCCACTGGACAGGGACTGTGACTGATCATGAGGTAATCAAGTGGCAATGTCACCAGCTGATTATAATGTGATCTCTGCACATGTGCGAGTGTGGGAGCCCGAGGGGCCCGCCTGGGAATTAGGGAGTGCAGGGTATCAGGGAAGACCGGGAAAGTGACAGCCACCCTGTGATACAATGGGAGCAGAACACAGCTGAACAGCAAGAGGGTGAGAAGCAGAGAGGAGGGAAATGTAGTCTCAGACACAAGCACACCGGACATCCTTTCTCATAAATCTGCTACCAGCTGAAAGGAACGAAGGCTCCTGGAAACAAATGGCTGTTTCCAGCACAGAAAAGGTGAAGATGGAGGTGGGAGAAGATGGCTGGGAACTGCCACACTCAGGCAACAACTGTGAGTTGGGACATCACCTTCCTCAGGTACTTAGCACAGTACAGGCCCAGCCGGCCAGGAAACTATTTGACTTTTTCTTTTTTTTTTTTGTCTTTTTGAGACAGGGTCTTACTACACAGTTCAGGCTGGCCTTGAGCTCACTTTGTAGCCCAGGCTGATCTTGAACTTGCAACGATCCTCCTGCCTCAGCCTCCCGAGTGCTGGGAGGATAGGCGTGAACCACCATGCCCAGCTTTTGCTATTTGACATTTTAAAGAAAAGCAACATGATGGGGAAAGTGCAGAACTTCGGTGAACTTCATTACCCTGGTTTTGCATTTTAGTATTATTTTCTTTGGACTCACATACAAGAGGGGGCAGCACTATGGTTTCCCTAGCTTGGGCCACTCCAGGGCTTAATCCAACTGTGGGCATCTAGACCTCTGCATCTCTGGGGTTTCAGAGAGCCTGCCACACAGCAGGCTTTCATGTCCTATGTGGGAAATTATGGTGGTTGAATTAGGACGAAGAGCTGCTGCCCTGTGTTCACTGTGGGCTCTGAGAGAAGACTATCATATCGGTACCATCAGGCAGAGACGCAGCCCTGGGGCGTAATCCAACGTCCTGCTTGTATCAAGCCACAGGAAAGGCCACATATGTCATTCCTAGATAAGTGGCTTACAGGGTCCAGAACACAAGGTACACTAGGGAATTCAAGTGTCTGAGACAACAAATAGCCAAAAGAAGCTGAAGAGGAGAAGGAAAGCTGGGTGTGGTGTTGCACATCTGTAATCCCAGCACCTGGAGGCTGAGGCAGGAGGATTGCCAAGAGTTAGAAGCCAGCACAGACTATATTGTGAGTTCAAGGCCAGTCTCAGATACATGAGAGCCCTGTCTCAGAAAAAAGAAAGAAGGCCATCAAATACAAACTGTGAATGACTGGTCCAAAGCCAGCAGATGGGTCACAGTGTCAAGATGCAAGACCAAGTCACTCGCTCTCCTCTGCTTAGGCTAAGAGGACTCCCCAGAGCTCGGGCCCCAGCTGCTAACCTCCTCCTTTGCGATGGTCATGCCATCTTGCACCTCGCCAAACACGGTGGGCTGGATGAAATAACCACGGTCAGCAGCAGCCCCTCCACCACACAGCAGCTTCGCCCCCTCGTCCTTCCCAGATTTGATGTAGCCAAGGATCTTCTTGAACTGAGTTTCATCCACCTGCAGAAGGAGCCCAGAGCATTGGAGATGTGAGATTCAGGCTTCCAGCTGAGCACCATGCAAGCCACAAGGAAACCGTGAAATGGGCTAAAGTCTTGAATTTGCCAAGCAAGGTCAGGAGAAGAAATACAGAAGGGGTCAAGGAACACGAAATACAAGAAAGGTACAACTGCATTAGCCACTAATAAATGCATATTAAACCCACAGTTTTATTTTTCAACTATAAAATTAGTTTAAAAATTTTTTTAAATAAGAAGAAAACATAGCTGGGTGTGGTGGCACACAGCTATAATCCCAGCATTTGGGAGGCTGGAGGATGCTGTGAGCTCAAAGCCAGCCTGAACTGCACAGCAAAATAATGTCTCAAAAAGGAGGAGGAGGAGGAGGAAGGGGGGGGGAGGAGGAAAAGGAGGAGGGGTAGGAGGGGGAGGGGAGGAGGAGGAAGAGGAGGAGGAGAGGAAAATAATAATACAAAAGGAGGAACAAATTGGGAGCGACTATTAATAGGTGGGTACAGGATTTATTTGGAGGCTGATAAATATATTTTGGAGTTAGTAGTGATAGTTGTTCAACTCTGACTACACTAAAAACCAATGATTCATGCACTTCAAATGGTGAATTTTATGGTATGTGAGTTGTTTCTCTGTATGGCTGTTAAAGAGAGAGGGCTCATATCTGAAACCGCAGCACTCTGGGAGTCTGGGCAACTTAGGGTCTTAATGAGGTCCTGTCTCAAAACAAATAAAAGGGGCTGGGGCAGAGCAACTCAGTGTAAAAGCCCTGGGTTCAAATCCCAGTACCAGAGTTGGGATTTAACTCAGTGGCATAAGCGCCTGTCTTGCAAGCACGTGGTAGTGAGTTTGATCCCTGGTACTGATTAAAGAAAAAAAAAACTCCAGTACCACAAATAGGCCCATAACCTTGTCCCATGGGGAGGCCAGCACCCCAGCCAGGACTGTGGCTCCCCTAGTGGGGTCCACTAAATCTCTATCATGTGGGAAGGAGACAGCAGTGGGGTCTCATGCAAAGCCAGTACATGGCGCAATGAGCCCTGAGCCTGCCCCACCTACTTCCAAGCTAGACCCCCTTTCTGCTTTCCATGCTGGCTTCAGACACCCAGGCCCACACTGTAGCTGCCCGGCATACCTGCGGCCCCTGCTCGGTCCGGCTGTCAAATGGGTTCCCGACTACCCGAGCTTTGGCCCGGGCAACGCTCCGCTCCACAAACTCCTCATAAACATTCTCCTGCACAAAGGTCCGAGAGCCAGCACAACAGCACTGGCCCTGGTTGAAAAACAGGGCGAAGTGGGCCTGCTCCACAGCCCAGTCCACTGTGGGTTGGGGACAGGAACAGAAAAGCAACCATGAGAAGAGGCGGGGACCTGGCCCAGGCGATTCATGCCACTATCAGGGATGGTGCTGCTAGAACCTGGGCTGGACAAAGTCAAGGACATCTCTTCCTTCCTGGAGTATGGGCACCGGGTGGAGGGACAGACAGCCAGAGCAGTTAAGTGTTCCTCCAGGGAAAAAGTCCAGGTGCTCTGCCACTGGACCAAAGAAAGGAAAGGAGGACTGCAGAGCAGCCTACACTGACAGCAAGTGAGGCACAGTGGCCTGGCCTAGCAGATGGAGCAGGGACGGGAGTGGGGAGGCTTCGGCCAGACCCAGGGCCCCCAAGGCCTATCTTGCTGAAGGCCAAGGACTGTAGGAGTGGGCGAGACCAGCGCAAGCCCGTGGGACTTACTATCGGCGTCCGACATGATGATGTTGGGGCTCTTTCCTCCCAGCTCCAGGGTCACCCTCTTGAGGTTGCTATTCCCTGCAGCCACCTGGATTAAGTGGCCAACCTGTGGGGATGCAGGGACAAGCTCTCAGTGGAAGAAAGAGCCAGATGCTGTACAAACACGCAGAACAGAGGACCCCCAACTTGCACTGCATTTCAAGGGCCCCAGAGAATTCACTCGCTGTCTGCCGCAAGCTCCTGAACCAGTAACAGCGAGCCTTTTAGAGCTTTCAGTGGTACTAACGGTCCCCTGTGGCACATGTGCCATAGGTTCGCCATCACGGTCCTACACATCGAGCGCCTCGTGCACAGTGGGCCCTGTGCCAAACGCCGTGTGTGCATTAAACCCAGCCCTTGCGATGACCTCAGAGACGAGTGTCACTCTTCCCCTTGATTTAGAAACGGGAGCTGAGGCACAAAGTGGCCAAGTCCCAGGCCCACGGTCACACAGCTGGTCAATTTGGGATCAGGACTTGCTCAGATTCAGATCTGCCCCCAAGCCTCCTTCCTGGTACGCACAGCGTCGTGCCCAGCACGCTGTGAGCTCTGTGAGGGCAGAGACAGTGTGCTTCTCACCACCATCCTCCCCAAGCCTGGCCCAAAGCCACCTGGGTGCATTTCTGGAGTGAACACAAATATCCCCCTCAGGGAACCAGCGTCTCTGAGAGACTCCCAACGTCACCTCTTAGCTCTAAATTAGGAGGTGACCAAGCAAAAGGGGGATCCTTAACACCACCACTACGCACAAGCTACATGTGTGACAGTGTTTGTGCCAGATGGAACGGCTTGAAGGACACATTCATTACCCTGTTCTCTGTCCCTCTTGGATCCATCAACAGAGACATGCAAGACAAGCTTATCTCTAGAAGGAATTTTGTTCCTGCTCTCAAGGAGATTATGTGCTGCTCAACAAACCTGTGGTGGCCAAGATGCTCTGGCTTCCACTCAAGATCTGTGAAGTCAGCCAGTCCTGACTCCACATGGGAGGCCAGTGCCCCCGACCCACAGTAGTAGCCAGAGTGGTAATGAGGCTACCCAGGACCAGCCCTGCTCCAGCCCTCCTGACACACACAGGGCGCTCACTCACGCTGCTCAGAGCCCAGACCCAGAAAGAACCCAACACATGACACCCTGGCGCTCTTGACTCAGCAGCCCCTGAGGACAGCAGGAGTTTGCGCCACCACACGGCAAACATGGGGCCCCGGACAGCTTACCTCAGTGGACCCAGTGAATGCTACTTTGTCCACGTCCTCGTGAGAGGCGATGGCAGCCCCAGCTGTAGGGCCATATCCCGGAACAATATTGACCACACCAGGAGGGAAGCCAGCCTGCAGGCAAAGCCAGGGGACACTGTGAGTCAGTGTCCTGCTCCAAGGGCCTGGACAGGGAGAACATGCTCCTTCCCAGACAGGCCAAGAGCATCTATGGGGACACAGGAAAGCAGACACCAGCCATCACGGGAATTCAAAACGCCTTGACAAGGAGTCTGTTTGTGGGGGTCCCTGTGGACAATTCACAATTCACTTAGAGCAATGGTTTTCTTTCTTTTATTTTCTTTTTCTTTCTTTCCTGAAGATTGAACCCAAGGTTTCACCCTGAGCTACATCCTGCACTCTTTTGTCATTTTTTATTTCAGACACAGTCTTCCTCTAAATTACCACGGCTGCACCTAAACTTGCCGTCCTTTGCCTCAATCTCCCAGAGTGCCAAGATTACCCGTGCGCACCTTCCCGCTTGGCTCGATGGTTTTTACTCTTTAAAGAGGATCTTGTCATGAAGCTCAGTGTGGAAAAAGAAAGCAAGGAGTAGCTTCATATGGTAACGATGGGGTTCTGCAAATACTCACATTTTGAGGCCCTGGGCAACCCTCCGCAGAGCTCCTCCAGAACAAGGCCGTGCAAGGGCATTTAGAGGTCAGGACAGAAACAAGCACGCACCTCCTTGACCAGATTGGCCACATAGAGTGCGGTGAGGGGGGTCTGCTCAGCAACCTTCATCACAACCACATTTCCAGTCGCCAAGGCTGGGCCCAGTTTCCATGCTTGCATCAGGAGTGGGAAGTTCCACTGCACAAAACAACAGCCACCTCTGATCAGAGGCAGCCCTGCGTCCTCTGAACCCCAGGTGTCCCCCCACGCCCAGATCACAGGACTAAGATTCATGGATGAGGCCGGTGGTCAGTGATTGACGACAGTGGCTCGTATTTATCTGTGCTAGGCACTGTGCTAAGCCTCAGTCTGAAGCAGGCACTGATTTCTGCTTTCCAGATGAGGAAACAGAGGCTTAGGGGTATAAGTGACTCGCTCAAGGTCCCACATTCACAAATGGCAGGGCTTAGGCCTGAACCCAGGTTGGTTTGAGTTGTTCTCAGCCACCACCTGGCCGCATTCCTACACCGCCTACAGGCCTTTTCCCTAAAAAATGAGTCCTGCGGACACTGGTGAATCTCACACCCCACCCCGTGACCTCTGGAGGGCTGGCACTCACTGGGATGATCTGCCCGCACACCCCCACGGGCTCATGGCGGGTGTAGCTGAAGAAGTCTCCATCGATTGGAATAGTTTTTCCATGGTACTTATCTGCCCAGCCGGCGTAATACCTTTAAAAGAAGAAAACCCAAGCTTTAGTCAATGTCTGAGACCCTTGCAATCCCTGGCCAAAAGAGGAGATTCAAACTGATGCAGTCAGGTCTTCCCGATTCCCACCCTCATGTCTAGTTTATTCCCTGAGAGGGACACTACTGCATGACCGGTAAGGCACCATGAGCCGCTGTGTGTAAGTGGTCTAGAAGCTTCAGGATCACCTAGGGTACTTGTAAAAAGCACCAACTTCCATGGGCCCACTAGCCACCTACTCAGCTCAGCTATCTCAGGAATCAGATGTTTGCTTGTTTTTCAGTGCTAGGAATTGAAGCCAAAACTTCTGCACTAAGCTCCATCCCTAGCTCTTTTTTAAAAAATTATTTATACTGAGACAGGGTCTCACTAAGTCACTACACTGCCCAGGTTGGGCTCAAACTTACAGTCCTCCTGCCTCAGTGCTGGGAATACAGGCATGAGCCACCATGCCTGGCTCAGAGAGGGTTTGTTTCGTTTTGGAGACAGTGTCTTGCTATGTAGTTTGAGCTGGCTTTGAACTCAATATGTAGCTGAGGCCTCAAACTTGTGGGATTATAGGTATGTGCCATCATACCCAGGTTCAAAAAGCATTTTTAATCAGCACAAATAAATAATGTTAAAACTCAGGAAGGAGCATAGCTAAGCCCAAGACTCACCAAGCTGCGCTGACAGGCCTCTGCAGTGTGTCTCTCTGTCTCCGCACCACTGACATCGAAGGCTTGCAAACTCCTTGTTGCGGGGACGGGTCCTGTGCCTTGTACCTCTCGGGATACTTAGCAGCATCCCTGGCCTCTCCCCACTAGAGGTCAGTAGCATCCTTCCCTTGCAGTGTGGCAATCAAAAATGTCTCTGGAATTGCCCACTGTCCCCTGGGACAAGTGACAGCCCTAACTGAGCATTCCCGATGTGAAGGGTAATTCCTACTTTTTCAGCACTGTTTTCTCCTCTGCACCTCTGTCCACACGTGATAGGGGAGCAGCCAATTATTTGCACAATGTCTTATCCACCCTGCACACAGTTGGTCAGACTGGGAGGCAGCCAATCATGATCCCTCCCCTCCAGGCCTTGGACTTAGTACTGAAAATTACAGCTTGGTCAAACAGCATGAGCAGCCAGGTCCCAGCACAAAGACTGGCCCAAGAAGAGGCCACACGTGGAAGAGAAGAGTGAAGCGAGGGGGCAAGGTGAGCGACATCCAAAGGCCCTTTTGAGACCTGTGGGCTCTCTACTCTCTGTGTTGGACCAAGCTTCTGTCTGTGCAGGCCAAGTCTGCAACCCCCGAGGGCTCTAATAAAGCTTCTATTCTTGGCCATTAAAATATTTATGATTAGCTTGGCATAATGGTGCATGCCTGTACTCCTGGCACCTGGGAGGCTGAGGCAGGAAGATCACCACAAGTTTGAGGCCAGTCTGGGCTACATAGTGAGTACAAGGCAGTCTAAAGTACATAGCAAGACCCTGTCTCAAAAAACAAAGAAATGAAAAAAGATGTTTATGGTCAAACTAACCCAAAGCTAGCCAGAGGAAGGAAACGGTAAAAACAAGAGCAGGGAATGAATAGAGAACAGAAAGAATCAATAAAACAGCTGATGAGACTTTAGCTGGACTAAGAAACACAGAGAAGATGCAGAGAGCCCAAGTCACAAGTTCAAAGTGGAGACATGACCAAAGCTTACAGAGATAGGAAAGGACTGTAAGAGAAGATGACAAACTACTGCATACCAGCAAATTATGTAACCTGGATAGAATAGCTAAGTTCCAACTGAGTAATGCATAGGTTACGGAAAGGGGCTCAAGAAGAAAGAGAAACTTGTGACTAACTTACAATCGTTGACACTGGGATTTTCTCACGGGATGGAGGGTGCATGGAGCCTCCTTCCCCAATTCCCACGATCCCTTTACACTTCTGTAATTCTACTTCTACCTCTCAACACTGTTCCCTCCCTTTTGGCACAGTCACAACAAAGAACAAGAAACCCAAGCCCATACCGGATGCATTTCAAGACCATGTCCAAGTCCACCAGGTAGGAGACGACATAGGGCTTGCCATTGTCCAGGGTCTCCAGAGCCTGAGAAGAGAGATCAAGGTCAGAAAAGACATGTTGATGCAGGGGCAAAATGCAGCAAATGGGCTAAAGAGAGCCATGAGGCCAGGACTGACACGGGCTGGGGGGATGGGGACCTCCTTTGGGACACTGAGTGTCAAAGCCATTTGAGAACCACAGCCCCAGCCTCTTCTAAGGCAGAGAGAAGGTGGACAGGGGACAAGCGGAGTGAGACACATCTTCCCACTCTCATTTCAGAGACGTATTTTTTTAGTTTCCACCCTTGGCCAGATCCAGGTACTATGAGTACAGAAACACGCATGGAGCTTAAAGAGACAATGAATAATGATGAAAAGTTTCCATGACACATGTTAAGAATCTACCACATGTGATGAAAATGCTAGAAAGAGAAGACAAGACTACCCAGCTCAGTCTTAGAAACACCAACCTAAGATCAAATCCGAAGGATGTATACGAGGCATCAGATACAAATGGCAGTGAAATACAGGATACCCAGCCAGGGGTTCAGTGTGTGCAAAGGCCCTGGTGCTCAAAGAAGCTGTCAAGAACTCAAGGGAAGGCTGGTGAACATGGCTGCGTGTGTAAAGGCCACAGCCCAGCAGGACTTGGGTGAGTGAGCCAGACCAGCAGGGTCTGGCAGATGCCATGTAAGGCCTAAGAGCAGAGTTCCATGGTATAATTTGCTTTCTGGAAAGTTCACTCTGCCTGCTGTGTCCAGAACAATCTGGAGGTGGGAAAGGACTGTCTCTTGATTTCTTCCCCCCTTGGCGGCCAAGGAGAGGGCCCATGATGCAGACGGGCCAAAGGAAATGTGACCACCTCTCGGGGTCACTCCCAGGAAAGCCTCTCCAGCACAGCTCCTCCCTCCCCTCAGTCTCCTCTCTTAGCCAAACCCACTGCATCAGGCCTGAGAGGCTCTTCTCCGTGGTGTGCAGGGGTGTGGTGCAATGGTAACCATCCTATGCCACTCTGATTAGTTAGGTATCTGCAGTGTGGCCCCTGGCTGTGAGCTCCCTGGCCACATGGAAAGGGAGGGTGACAGGGCTGAGGACCCACCGCCAGGTAGGTCCGGTCCCGCTCGATGAGATCTGCCAGGCGGTATAGCAGCCGGCCCCTCTCGGATGCGTCCATGCGGCGCCAGGGCGAGCCCAGCTGGAAGGCGGCCTGGGCAGCCTTCACGGCCTTGTCCACATCTTCCTGTAAGACACACACAGGGTGCTCAGACTTTCTCAGCATAAGCACCTCCAAATACTGCCCACTCCAGCGGAAAGAAAAATACACTCACACCATCCTTCCCAGCCCCCAGGGATTGGCATGACCAGCACTAGGCTTCAGCTACATGGCTGCATCCTGCACCTTCCTTTTCTACTCCTTGTCAGGAGTCATGGTGGAAAGACGAATCCTGACCATTTCTGCTTGGATATTTTCACTTCAGAAACCTCCAAAGTGGGGAAAATATCCCTCAGAGTTTTGGAAGGAGACGCACCCAGGGGTCAGCAGTGCAAAATTGACCACTTTTCCCCATTTCCTAAGAAAGCAAACCCAGGAAAAGGAACCACTGCCTCTAAGATGACTGGCATTCTCCAGAACAATGCAGGCTTAACCAGCTTCTGTCTCCTTGGAGAAGCAGTAAAACCCTACTATCTCTCACACAGGGAGGTAGGAGGCAGGAGGCGGGAAACAGAGATTTCATTTTACATTCAACACATTTATCATCAGATGTTTTTCCTATAAACAAGAAAAATATTCACATTTGCTTTCAGTAAAAGAGGCAAGACCTTGTGCATGAATGTAGAGCCTTGTCTTAAAGCAGAGGGCAGGAAGCATTCCTGAGCTATTTTTAATGCTTTTTCTACTGAAAATATTTTTACTAAGAGTCTAATTTTTGAGCTGGGCATGGTGGCACATGCCTGTAATCCCAGCACTGGGAAGGCTGAGGCAGGACAATCGTTGCAAGTTTGAGACCAGCCTGGGCTACAAAGTGAGCTCAAGGCCAGCCTGAACTGCATAGCGATATCTTGTCTCAAAAAGACAAAAAAAAACCTTTGTTTTGTTTTGTCTTTGGTACTGGGGATCAAATGCATGACCTCAAACTTACCTGCCAGGCAGGTGCTTGTGCCACTGAGCTAAATCCCCAGCCCCAAGAGTCTAATTTTTTGTTTGTTTGTTTATTACTGGGGATCAAACTCATGACCTCATGTTTGCCAAGCAGGCACTTACACTGCTGAGATAAACCCCAGGCCCCAAGGGTCTAATGTTTAAGTTTTAAAAATACTACTACTTTTTTTTTTTTTTAATTCCTATTATATATAAGTTAAGCCGACACCACAGCCATCTCTCTGGAGACCCAAATTCTACCCAGCATGATTCTACCCAGCTGTGTACCTCCCTTCTTTCACTTTCAACTTCCAAGTCTATAAAGATGACACTGGAGTAAGATGTCCCTCTGCTGTACCTCCAGGACTACAATCCCACATTACAAGGATTACTGAACCCACTACATTCTAGCATCTAGGCCTATAGCAAACTACTACTGTTGATTCACTTGCTCAAAAATTTTAATTGAATTTTTTAGGTTATGAATGCAATATATGTACCCAGTCAGGCTGCAACCATACAAAAACATATCAAGTTTTAAAATTAATGCAGCCCTACCCTGAAGTCAGTCACCAGTTCTTACCTTGTTCCCTTCTGCTACCTGACAGATGACCTCCCCTGTGGATGGGTTGACCGTGGGGAACGTTTTCTTGCTGACTGCATCGTGCCATTCATTATTTATGAAGATCTACAATGAGAAAGAGACACATTTTCAGGACCAGCTTGCCACCCACTACTGATCACCAGCAATGTTAAAAAAAAAAAAAAAAATCAGAAACAAGTAACAGATATGAGTGAATTTCCAAGTGCTGTAGCCTCAGTGTTAAAACCCTAAGCATTGGAGACCATCGAAACTGAAATGCTCACACTGCCAAGTAACCTTGGGTAAGTCATCTGACCTTACAGTACCTTGTTTTCTCTGCAAAATGAAGAGACTGTTTCTAATATTCTAGTTATCGACTGCTGTGTAACAAATGACAAAAGTCAGTGGTGCAAGCTTATCTTAGAATTGCACCTGTTGACTGAGCTCAGCAGGACAGGGCTCTTGCTGGTAGCTGCAGCCCAAGGGCAGCTCGGGTCATGGGCACCTGGCTGGATGTGCAAGGTGGCTCGCTACCCCACCCATCTGGCACCACTTGGCTACTCTGGTTTCCTGGCTGCATGGTGGGCTCAGGCTGTCTCCACTTCCATATGACAACTGGCCTCTCCAACATGTTCCCAGAGACCCAGACAGAAGCTGAATGGCTTCCTAAGGTCCAGCTTCAGAAGTTTGCATGGTTTCATTTCTGTCACCAAACTGTGTTCGCTGCAGAGAGTCATAGGCCAAGCGTGGATTCATGGGCAGGGAAGAGCACGACCCCTTCTCTCTGGAAGCAGCAGCAAAGCCCTCGCAGCCATCCTTACTCTACTACGCTAACAGCCAAGGTAGTGAGAACTGGATTAGGTTATGCTTTTTGTGGAGGAGGAGGTGCTGGTTTTTGTGACAGGGTTTCATTATATACTTTTTAAAAAAAAAAAAATTTTTTTTTTTTATGGGTACTGGGGATCAAACTCACGACCACACACTTGCAAGGCAGGCACGTATGCCGCTGAGCTAAATCCCCAGCCCAGGGTTTCATTATATAGCTCAGGCTGGTTTTGAACTATGTAGCCCAAGCCAGCCTTGAACTTGCAGCAATCCTCCTACCTCAGCCTCCTGAATTCTGGGATTATAGGCATGTGTCCCTTTGCTCAGTTAAATTAGGCTGAGGGCACACTCGGGCTCAGGGACAGTGGTCAGTCTCAGGGCAAAAAGAGGTTCGAGGGAAGAATCCAGACAGACAAATGGGACTCTCCTGCTCCTAGTCTGTCACGGGGAGCAAGGCCTTCCTCTCTCCTCATTCACAGAGTAGGGGACCCGCAAAGCGGCATTCTCAGCTTCAATTCAAGGGCATGTGCCCAGCCTAGCACAATGCTGTGCTGATGACAGAACAGTGACAGGAAGGAGTGCTCAGGAAAGGGACTGCTGAAACTTGGCCTTTCTACTCATTCAGTGAGCCACCACAGCAGTGTGATGCACAGCTGAGCATAGTACAAGGCTCCTGGCATCCAGCAGGAGAACTGGGTAGATACGATGCAGATGTTTGGAACTCTATTTGTATGGTTTCACGAGTCATTTGATTATTAACCTTTAGAGAAATAACAGCTGACTTCTTTTTCACAGGGCTGGTAGAGTCCAGCAGGATACTGGGTGTGGCAAGACAGACTCAGGTTCAAAGCTAGGCCAACCACTGGCCTCTGACCTCCAGGCCTCGGTGCCAGCCACCTCGGTCTGTGGCCAATGCTTGGTGGAGCCACGGGCTCATGCTCCGCTCCTTCTAGCTGAGAATTTTGGCTTAAGGGACTGCAGTGGAGAAGCAGAAGGCTGGGGATGGGGTATCTGCATGGCAGGCAGAGGAGGGTCTGGAGTGGCTGCTGGCTGAGCTGCTCCTACCTTCTCCACAGTGCACTCTCAGCTCCCAGAAACCAGCAGCTGCTGCTCAGCAAAGCACTGGAGCAGTGGCCTGGGGACAGGCGGGCCCAAGGAGAGCCTCCAAAACTCAGCCACCTGCAAGTCAAGGGAATAGTAACACAAGCTGCTCACTCTGTGGCAGCCCCTGTACTGCGAATTCTGTGTGACTGGATCCTTTCCTTTTCAACCTCACAGCACATTTAGAAAGCAGATTTCAACCCCCTGACTTCGCAGAGGAAGATCCTGGGGCAGAGAAGAGGTCAGTCACTTGTTCAGAGTCACACAGCAGTGATTTGAAAGCAGGCTCTAGGACTTGGGCTGTGCTCTTTCCTGCTTCCAATGCAACCTCCCATTATAGTCCAGGTCTGCTTTTTAAAAAGCTAGCACTCTCATTCTCAAATCTCTACCTCGTTTATTATTACCCCACCCCACTTTTATGTTACATGTCATAAAAAGCACCAACCTTCAATCCGAGACCTGACTCTGCTCCAAGGAAAGAGGAGCCTGAGCAAAACTCTTTACTTCTCAACTGTGTCCTCCAGGATTTCTGGGGGCTGGCATGACGACTAAATGCAAGAAGGGGTGCACAGTAGGGCCCACTGCTGCCGCTTACACATCACTCCAGACCCTGTGGCTCTCAGGCTAAGGGACTTAGGAGTCACAGGCAGGTCTGCCGCCTCGGTGTTGCTCCCTGCACAGCAGCTGAACTGGTTTGTCCCGAAAAAGTCTGCATTATCTGGCAAACACTAGGAGAAGCAAAGAGGAGGCCCCGCCTGGCTCAAAGTCTACTGGCCCGGCCCCTTCCCTTTGATTATGGCTCTGAACAGTCACTCCCTGGCCAAGTGCTTTTCCAAGCCCAGAATCTGCTGTGTCATTCTTCATGGGTAAAACAGCTTCAATTTTTAGAAATCCACCCTCCCTTCTGAGCTGATGAGACAAACCGAGGATTATCCAGCAGGTAGAGATTTGAGAGATTGGAGACTTCCCCAGCTTAAAGATTCAGCGGTCTTCATCCTGGCAAAGGGGCTGGGCAGGAACTTTCCTCACACTGAGCTGCCACAGCTCTGCTTCCAGCAACTAGCCTTTAAAAAGCATAAGGTCAGAGACCAGGCCAAATGCTTTAAAACTTCCTGATCCCATGCCGAGCCTGACTTACATAACACCCTAAATTCAGTTAGCTCTGGTGTGTGAGTGTATGTATGGGGGGGTGCTCCTAGCTCACACTTCCTCTTTCTTGCTTCTAGAACAGAGCCAGGTCAAGAGTTGCCATTTCTAATCTGGTCCATTGGTAAAATGCATAAAATGTTTCCATCAAGATCCTAATTTCCAGGAAGGGAGTAGGGAGGGAGGTTAGCTCAGTGGCACAAGCACCTGCCTGGCAAGTGCAACGTCACAAGTTCAATTTCCAGTACCAAAAAAAAAAAAAAAAAAAAAAACCTCTAATTTCTATGCATTTTGTTTTTTTTTATTTTTTTTAAGAGAGGGGGGAAAATAAAGCAAAACAAAAAAAAAAGAGAGTAGAAACAATACAGAATTTCAAAAAAAAAAAAAAAACAGTAAGAAATCACTAGTTGATAAACTACATACTGTCTTCCTGGATGTAGTTGTTCAAGTTACAAAAATCAAAGCATACAAAGTGGACATTCAAACAGTGAGGCTGCAAACAGCTCCCTTCTCTGATCCAACAAAAACTTAGCAACATAATTACCAATCCTACACCCTTAAATATACAAGCAGTTATATCCTTTAGAGTACCTGCTTCTCCTCCTTTTGCTTTTTAAGTCCATTATCAGTTTAGTTATATCATGTTTCAGGTTGCTCAGTACCTTGCTGATCTGTTTTGTTGTTATTTACTTAAAAAATAATAAGAAAAAATTTTTTAATTTCATTTATTTTGAAGGTAGTAAAATACAGCAGAACAAGACAGGACAGAGCCAATTGAGGCAGTGCAGTGAAACTGGCACAGAACCTCACAGTAGGCCACGGGGACAACAGCAATAGGCACAATAGTACATCTGGTTTTCTTCACAATAGTTGTTCCTTCAATCAGGCAGAGCAATACCAAAGGAAACACCGAAATTACAAGAACAGAATATTGAATAGAGCCATACCATTGATCAAAACAGAGCAAAACAGATAAAAATATTTGCCCTCGAGATGGCAGAAGGAAATCCCCCTTATTTGCTATATTGCATATGGTCAAACTCGAAAGACATGCTCAGATCTCCGGCTCTCACTTGCTGGGGGGATGGATGTTTGATTCTTAACCCACGTGCTGGGCCGCCCACCAGAGGGGTGCACTGGCTGCCTGTTTTCCCAGAGCCCCAAGGTCCAACATGACATGTTGCGGGTCTCAGGAAACACTGATACGGTTCTCGCCCTGGGGTGGCCGCAGCTTGCCAGGCCACAGCCACGTACCAGAGCGGCACACTGGCCTTACTGCACAATTTTAATGTTGCATTTTCATAAATACTTCCCACATCCTACTGCAAAGGCTGGACTCTTTCCCCATGTGTTCCATAAGCCTTAACTGAGTGCCACTGCCATGCCAGGCATGGGATAAAATGGCCAAGTCCTGGTTCCTGGAAGCTAAGAGGAGGGACACAGTAAACATGCAACACAGGGAGGACTGGGGTACACAGGCGCTGGTGCCAGGGAGGGATGGGCTCACAGACCAGGACCAGGGCTCAGATGGTACCCTTAAGGGGCACCTGAAGGCAACCACAGGAAGTGATGGGGACAGAAAGAAATGAAAGGGCTGCAGCGTGTGGTAAGGAGAGCGCAGGCTCTCGATTCCACTTGCTTTGTGCCAGGATCTGCCCTTGCCACTTGTGGAGCTCGCTTTCCCAGGGTCAGTTTACCATACACATTACTCCTTAGGCAGATCCTCAGTGCCAAGTAACAGATCCCTCAGCACAGATGGCTCACGGTTTGCTCAACTACTTCCCATGGCAGTGCTTCTAGAACAAGTGCTCCCTATTCTGAAATGCTACTGTAGCTGATGCCTCTTTATGTGCATTTTTGCAAACCTGAGGCAGATTACTGTGTAAAAATCAGAACTGCTGATACCATGATCCTTCACTGCCTGGCATATCTTGTTTCTTAGGTCCAGCAGATTACAGATTACAAACTGGAAATGGACACCAGGGACACCAGGGCCCCGGTACAACAGAAAATTAAATTATGCTCAGCAATTCTGATTTAAGGAGGTAGAACACATTCTAGAAAGATCTCAGTGCAAGCTTTGATGCAGGAAAGAATTAGGGATGTTACCTGAGAAATCCATGTTCCTGAATAGCTTATTTTCCCTAGGAGCAGGAGGGCAAATGAAGCGGCTTTCTGGTATGGGGTGATACTTGATGACATTTGTTCTTTAAGTAACTGTAATGAAAACAGGCACTGTCTTCTGTACGGCAAGATCCCAAGGAGTTATTACCACACAGATCATCACATTTCTCCACACATCACCCAGATCCTTGAGTTAGCTGGGGTTCTGAGACCAAGGGCAGCATCTCCCCAGATTTGCTGGAAGGCACTCTGGCACCTGACCCCAGCCCTCTGCTCCCTTCCCCACAGCAGAATGGTTCTGTATTCTTGGATTTTCACCACTTCAGGGTGGGAGGGTTAATTCTACTGTGAACTGTTTGCCAGGAAGGTGCGGCTTAAATTTGTCCATGTGCTTATGACTTGGCAACCTCTATCTGGCTGTGAACACCCCTGCCCCTGGCCAATTTCACCACCTCCTACATGTCCCCACATTCCTGTTCATGTAATCTCCCAAATACATGGTGTAACCAAAAAATATGGTGAATGTTTACGCTTTAAAAAAAAAAAACTTTCTTACAGTGAAAGACTCACTGCCACTAATCCCCCTCAAAATACTCTCCCTTGCCCAGAACACGCTTATGCCACTGTTCTCGCCACTCTGTGGAGCAGCTCTGTAAGTCCTTTGCGTGTCTTCAGTTGCTTTGTTGTAGCTGTCTCAATGTCCTCAATCAATTCAACATTTACCTTTCGTGGTTATTTTGACTTTAGGGAAGAACCGGCAGTTGCGCACTGCCAGATCTAGTCAATGCAGTGGATGAGGGCACACTGCACTGCTGCTAGAAGTCGGGTTTTTCATCAGATGACACTCAGCAGCAATAGCCACTGTATTTTTGATCACACTCATAAAGACACTCTTTGGACTTCAGTACTGGTAAGTGAGAGTATTTTGAGGGGAGTTAAAGGCACTGTGCCTTTTACTGTAATAAAAGTTTAATAATTTAAACATTCACCATAATATTTTGATTAGACCTTATACATTGAAATAAAATCCCGTGGATAGAAATACTGGGTTCCCATTAAGTGATCCTTTCCCTGGCTCCTGCAGCAAGAATTTATAAACATAATTCGGGCATGGTCGCAGCACTCTGGGAGGCTGAGGCAGGATTACCAGTTCAAGGCCAGCCTAGGCTACACAGCAAGACCTTTTCTCAGGAAAAAAAAAAATTTCTAAACATAGTTTCATAAATGGCAACCATTTAAGCACTCAGTAAATATTTACTGAACAGCAATTCTGTGCCAAGCTTGCTAGGTACTATAGACACAAATGTGAATAACACACACATTGGTGCTTCCCCCCACCTTTGGCTTTTTTTTTGTACTGGGAATTGAACCCAGAACCTTCACATTGAACTATATTCCTAAGTTACCCAAGATGGGCTTGAACTTGTGATTCTCCTATCTCAGCCTCCCAGAGTGCTAAATTATAAACATGTACCATCACATCCAGCATGACTCTGCTCTGATTTTAAATATTCAGTCTATTTGTTCCTTATTTACACCTTTATCTGACCAATAAGGTCTGGTCATGATACAGCACAACTCAGGCCTAAGGATACAGGTGACTTGAGTAGGGCAGAGCTTAATGTAAAGCCTGGTTTCAAACTCAGAATTCACTGAGCCTAAGGTATTTTTTTTATACCTGGCTTACGGGAGTTGCAGGAGAGATGAAAGATGAAAATGAAGGTAAAAGTTCTTAGCACAGTACCTGATAAGCAATAAGTGATTAATCGCTATCATTACTGGATCAAAGAATGCATACACAGGTCTACAGCACATATATTCTGCCACAGGCATTGATCCCATGCAGGCAGGGGGCACTGAACACAATCTATGATCCCTGGTGCCCTGGTGAGGAACTGTTGCTAGAAGCAGAAGTAACCAAAGCAGGGCTCAGTGAAAACAGAAGATTTAGGTGATGCAGAGAACACTCCTCTACAGAAGTTCTTAGAACTCCTAGGCAAGCAAGAAATCAGTGCAGTCAGTGGGGTGACAGTTCATGTGACAGTAGCACAAAGTCACTCCAAACCTCTGCTTAGCCTAACTAACCTTTTGGCTCATTCTGTTGCAATCTCCCAGGAAAACCAGAAGAATCAATCCTACAAGGATTACAATGACCCAAATTATATGCTGGAAACTACTGGGAAACTAGATCAGAGCAGGCTAAAGATTGACTGTCAGAAAACACTTTACGTTTATCAATTAACTGATTATCTGCCTAAGTGTGATATCTGAGGTCTGATTTTTTAAAAATACTTACCCACAGCACAATCAGTTTTAGTCAAACAAAATACTTAAAATCTGTTTCATCACTTCACACAGGCCAGTTCCCTACCCAACCCCACATACGTGGGCAGCCACCACCCTTATACCAAAGAATGTTTTCCCTTCTGTACGGTCTTACACATTTTATATGGAGATAATAAAGTTTTGTTTAGTGGGTTTGTTTGTTTGTTTAAGAGGTCTTGCTAATTGCCCAGGCTAAGCTTAAACAGTGCTAGAAAGTCACATTGAGATATATGAACTACATCCCGATCCCTTTTTATTTTTTTTAAGACAGTATATATTGATTTATTTGTTTAATTTTTGCCATACTGGGGATTGAACCCAAGGCCTTTGCTCTGAACTACATTCTGATTCTTTTTTTTTTGTACCAGGGATCGAACTCACAACTTTGTGTTTGCCAAGCTGGCACTTATGCCGCTGAACTAAACCCCTGGCCCTGTTTTTTTTTGTTGTTGTTGTTGTTTTCTTTGTCCTTTCTTCTAAAATTCTGACCTTTTCTTTTGAACATAAGTCACATTTTACAAGCAAGGAAATAGAATCAACCTGATCGCGGCTAAGTCTTGCAATGTTTAGCAGAATGCGACTGGAGTCCGAAGTGCTAGCAATAAGTTTACAAACTCTTGATAAAAATTTATCTCCATTTTCATTAGGAAATAGTCAAAAGTCCAGTCCTACAAGGATTACAATGACCCAAATTATATGCTGGAAACTCTACTGGGAAACTAGATCAGAGCAGGCTAAAGATTGATTGTCAGAAAATACTCTTATTTTGAAAACTTACGCTCTGGTTTAAAAAATTTCTGGTTGCTGTCAATAAGAAAGTAAGTTAAAAAAGAAAAGAATCAAATAAAAAATGTTACAGATAGACCCTCACTAATATTTGATTTTACCAAGGCCTCCCACAGAATATGAAAATGCAAAATATATAGGGGATAAGGTACATAGATATTTTAAAAATAACTTGTGTAGTAATGAAATTAGACACACTGCATTCTTCCACTTGCTACAAGAATAAACTGACAAGGAAGACTAATTAAGAGAAATAGCTCTAAAGAGGGTGGTAGCAGTAGTAGCAGTAATACTTCCCGTTATAGAATAACCTGTTTTCCTAGATAATTAACAGTCCATGATACCTACTCATGCAGAAGAACCTGAGCTTTTGCCAGAGCCAGAAGATAACAGAGTATGTTCTAATTAGCTAATTGTAAGCTCAGTGAACATTTTTGGGATGGATTCATAACATCCAGCCAGTTTTATTAAACATCTGCTAACTGCAGTATCCCTCGGTCCTCAGTCATGGTTTCTGCTCAGTATCTCAAAGATGGGTACAGTTCCATTTGACTCTCCCTAGAGCTGAGTCTCCCTCATTGAAGTCTGGAATGTCATCGTAAGAGTAACCCTACTAGCCTCTGGATACACAGTAAGCAATAAGCGGATGGCAAAATTTTGATGGGGCTTGAACCTGTGAATCTCCTGCCTTGGCCTCTCCGAGTGCTGGGATTGCAAGCGTACACCACCACACTCTGCTCCAGCTAACTGTTTACAACTGCTGCATGCAGGAAATTATTCCTTCCTATAACTCTAATACAGGTTGTTCCTCTATTTCCTTAAAGAGAACAAACTGGATTATTTCTTAAATTGCCACTAATATAAACTATGTTGCAAAAAACTCCTAGGGCGGTTTATGTCTATTCCCAGTGAGTTTCCAGCTGGTTAACTTTTTAAATAATGCTTCAGTTTTTGCACTGAAGATGTATTACTGTAGTAATCAGAAAAGTCTAATAGGAAGTCCTTTCTTAATTCCCTTTTCGTCAGTTCTTTCTTTAGTTACTGGGCATTGTGATCAAGAAGCTAAGAATAAAGATGCAAACTGAATTCACCCCACTCAACTCCCATCCTACTTTACCGCAGCCTAGTTCACTCCTTCCGAAAACAAACTGTAAACAGATTAGCACATGCATAAAGGTGTTATTATATTATATTGTCAGCTCAACAGCAGCACTGTTATCCCTGTTCCTATTCAGAAGTAAATAAGAAGGTCCCAATAAGCCAGGTGCCACAGCTTAGGGCTGTACAAAGATGACCCCACTTCATTTTTTTTTTTTTCCTGGTACCAGGATCAAACTCACAACTGCACGCTTGCAAGACAGGTGCTTATGCCTGCAAGACAGGTGCTTATGCCGCTGAGCTAAATCCGCAACGCCCCCCTTCATTCTTACAGCAGCCTGTAAGAGGGGATTTTTACCTGCTTTACAAATGTGGGAGCTGAGTCACAGAGTCCACCTCTGCACATACTTCCTCTTTTTGCTGCTTTATTTTTCTCCATTACACTAATCACCTTGGGCAGAGCCACACATTTGACTTAGGCATTTGTCTCCACTTGCCAGTATGCAGGCTTCCCACAGGCAAGGATTCTTTTCTGTTTTGTTATTGGAACTGGGGGTGCTCAGAAAGTGTCCATTCAAAGAATGAACCTCCCCCGCAAATTCTCATCAATTAGAATGTGGCAGACAGTCTAAAGCCAAGAGGGCAACATACTGTCTCATGTTCTTTTCATTATTGACAAATATGAATGGGTGATGGGGAAGGTGACATCTTTGGTGTGTGATTTCTTTCCAAATCCTAATTATTCTTCACATCAAGGGGAAAATAAGAACGAAAAAAGAAAATCGGTCTCATCGCCAGCAGGGAGTTCCTGAAATGGGCACGGATGAAAAATGTTCTCAAAAGCTCCACCTACAGTAGTAATCAGAAAAGTCTAAATAGGAAAGGGCCTAAAAGCTAAGGGCCTGCCTGCAGCATCCTAAATTAGCAAGCAGGCTGGGTCCCTACCTGTATTCCCACCCAGCTTGGAGAATAAGTCACCTAAAATCTTCCTCACCCACCCAAGGAGTACACCCAGCCTCTGGGCCCACCCAAGGTAACAAGAGGCAAGGGGACACTAGGAAGGTGAAGCAAAGCACGGCACTCCACCTCTGCTGGTCCCATGGAGAATCTGACCTCCTCCAGGCAAGGAGAGTTAAATTCCCCTGAGTGTCCATGACCCCTTAATGCCCTCGAAAGCAAACCCCATGATGCAAAAGCAATGTCAAAGCCATCCTAGCGGATCCAGCCCAGTTCACTGAATGTCAGGGCGTGAATAGGTCATCAGGAAAATATCCAGGAATATGATCTAGTTTACACCTAGAGTCTCTGGTGACAGCAGGGTTGGCAACAAGAAGAGTCCAAGAAACAGCCAAGGAGCTTGGCCAAGGAGCTGGAGCCAGCGCCAGTGAGCTGCTGCCAGAGTGGAGGGCTTCACTTTCTTCTGGAGGCTCGCGCTGACTCAGGAAGATAATTCAGATACACTGTTCACTGAGACAGAGATTAATGGCACCCAGTGTTCCTGCTTTCTGTCTCACACACATACTTATAAATGCAAAGTAACTGTTTGCAAGATCATGTATGCACACAACCAGTAACTCTTACAGGAAGAGCCACGGAGCAGCCAGAGTTTTAAGTCGGTACTTGTATTTTGTACAGAGAACATGTGCTACTTTTATGATCTCAAAAAAATCTTTCAAAGGAGCCACAGGAAGAATTTCGATCCACTGCCCTTCCCTATACCCTCAGACTAAATGTGGACAATAAGCCTCATGTATCAACCAAACAAGAGTGTGCTTTAGGACCCAGGTGTCTCACTGCCACAGGAGCACTAAGAACAAAGATGTTAATCAGATCAGGTTCTCCAAGGTGGGCCCAACTCTTGGAACATTTCTGCTTGATCATTTTGATGTTCAGTTCTCCAAGGGTGACTGCTTCAGTTAAGCTCCCTGCCAAGGGAGCAACAGCCAATGCACTTTCAGCTTGTGTTACCCAAAGGATGTTTTGTTGTACTTTTTTATTGGGAACATTCCTTTAAAACCACACTGACATGCCTTTTCCCATTACCTGTGAGATCTACAGCCGGTCAAGCAGGTGCACTACTAAAAGCTAAGGGCCTGCCTGCAGCATCCTAAATTAGCAAGCATGCTGGGTCCCTACCTGTATTCCAGCCCAGAGCTGCAACATTCCAGGAAACGTTCTGGGTAGGGGCTTAGGGTTGGGAGTCTAGATGTGAATCCCGACTTAACCAGTGACTTGGGTCTTCGGGCAAGTCACTATCCTCTCTGTGACTCAGTCTCTTCAACTGCAAAATGGAGATAATTACAGAACCTTCCTCATGGGAAGACTGTAAAGATGAAAGACAAAGGAGAAATGCTGCCAGGTGCACAGGCTGCGCTGAGGAGGAGGCTGTTATTAACTAGAAAACGCCTGCAGGAGGCCTTGCAGGTGTGAGGAGAGGCCTAACCCCTCCAAATGCCTCCCAGAGTTACAGAAGAAACTGGGGCCCAAAAGAGGGCCACCACCTCCTGCTCCTCGCAACAACAAAATGAACTTTCATCATCAGTTTCCTTTTGTGTGAACCCAGCACTTCACCCAAACTGAAAGATCAATGAAAAAATATTCTAAAGTCCTGGTTGGGCAAGAAATCGGCCACTGGCAACCGGTCTGATGGCCAAGGGCCCTCCACGCTTTGGCCAAACACAGTCCCTTGGTGGCGGCAGACACCTTGCGGGGATCCTCGCCCTCTCCCCATGTCCAGCAGAACATTGCCTCTCTTCCTAGCTGTGTGAGTCAAGGGTGAAGGAGATCAAGAAAAAGAAAAGTTCCTGCACAGATGGACGGAGATGGACGCGTCTTCTGGCCAGTGACGGCGGGGGCCCAGTGCAGACACTGGCCCTAAGAGGGCAGAAAGTGTAGGCCGGTCCAGACGGGGCCCATCGCGAGCGGCGGAATGAAGCTGAATTAGAAGCCCAAACCACAGAGGGGTACTGGGCAGAGACTGTCAGGGGCGGACCAGAGGACAAAATGCTCGCAGGACGGGAAGGGAAAGGGGAGCATAAAGAGCACCCTCAGGAGCTCAGTGATGGGGCGCTTGCCCAGCACGCACCAGGCCATCGGGGTTCGGTCCCCAGCACCGAAAAACGAATCAACCAGACCGTCTCGAACTGTTAAAATTCAAAACGCTAAAATACGCTTTTGGGGGAGTCAACCACAGCGAACTCCTGGGTAGACTGAGGCTCGCAGCAGTCCAGGACGCTCCAATCCGGGCGGCTCCGTCCCTCCGCGGGGCCTGCGGGGATCTGGCCCGAGCACAAAGCGGGGTCTCACCTGGTTGTAGAAGACTTCGGGCTGCTGGTTGGGGGCCGGGATCGCCTGCCCGGCGGCAGCGGACAAGAGGCGGCGGCCGAGGCGGGGCCCGAGGCCGGCAGCGGCGCGCAACATTCTGCGGCGAAGCGGGCAGGGGAGCCGGCGGCGGCGACGGAGGGCGCGGGCGCGAATGCGG